>JAUMHH010188029.1:0-14366 GCA_032359455.1 Chlamys rubida
GGGGTGTAGCAAGGACTAAATTGTTGGCATGTTTTGTTTGATGTGATAAGTAACTTCCACTTTGAAGAGTCTCTATCAATGTTTAGTCATGATTTGTTCGGATGGAAAACCACCGTTTATTATTTAACCTTTACTTGTTTTAAGCTTTATAAAGAACCACAAACAACTGCCCAAAACTAGATAATTTCTGAATAATAACTAGATAATTTCTGAATCATAACTAGATAATTTCTGAAAGAAAACTATAACTTGCAGGACTTTTTTGAAAACATAATGAACGTAAGGGATCCTAAATACCATTTAAAAACTCGAACTGAATGGTCCCAGATTCTTTAAGATCTGTTTTTACAGAGATGACTGATGATGGCTGTTTGATAGTTTCTTTGTATCGGCTTACACGTTGGCAGAACTCTTCAATGAGACAGCATTTGTAAGGCCATATTACCTGGCGTAGGTTGTACGCCTTTCCATCCTTCGTCATCGGTTTCTTTTAAACAATTTTGTATGTATTGTACCGGTTAAAGGAATTGGATGTGTCAAAAAAATGAAGAATGTTAGCCCAACCCCATCTTTAGATTCATGATTGTATGGACAGAATTTGACCAAATAAGTATGGTGCAGCAATGTTGGTACTAAGGTTTTTGACTTACATGTAACTTGGCATGGGCCATTCCTAGACCAAGCAATTTCAAAACTGCGGTATAGGGTCCATTTAATTCACTGAAATACTTATCCCACAAAGACGACACTGACTATGTAACTGACTCATTGACACAAGGCTATAAGGAACACGGAGGTGTAAGGTAACAGAATGCAATAAATTTGGAAAACAACAAATAAAAATAAAATTTGACACAAAAAAACCCTCTGTGACCCTCATTTAAACATTCAAATAGGGCAATTTATCAATTTAGACATTGACCACTTAGATTTCTATTTTTATATAAAAACAACCAGAGACTGATAACAATGTGTTGCATTGCACTTGGACGCATTGGTTTCACTTGTATCGACATATTTAGTTGTTGAAAATTGTTGTAACATATAGATATTGATAATAATCAGTTTTGTTGTTAAATATAATTACTTTGTCCACATATAGAAGATTTTTTGGAGAGGTATATACTAATAAACATATCAACGTATGCCAAATGGAAACGTAATCTTTCCCATCTCTCTTTAAATAAGGTTATCGAGAGGTTCAGCTAGGACCCTAAGTTATTGTGTCAATGTACCAGTAATCTGTTGTTATCGGTATCTCAGTACAGTAAGGGTAGATTCTATAATTATAATCTAGGTCAGCTCGCATTTCTATAATAATGTTGTGCGTAATCAATCAGAATCTGAAATTAACAATCGTAGTAAGTTATGGTTTTTTTTCGCCACGCCCATCCCTCGATTGACATAATATTTGTCAAATTGGCCACAATTTCTTCTTAACCATTATGATCAATTCTGTGTCACCATAATGCTAGTAGTTACATTTGTAATCGGTTCAATCTCATTGCACCCTTGTTATTACACAATAATATTCATTTGTGTTTTGTCTATTCACAATGGAAATAATCAGAGCTTTTACAAAAGGAAGTTAACTTTGTTTTGTCCACCCGCATTGCCTACTATCTTTATTTCCCTATAGGCGTCAATTATGTTTCGTCATATCTTATTTCACACTTTTTTTCTCCATGCTAGTCAATTATGATCTGTCACATTTTGACATTACAAATTCTTCTCTTCAACCAAATTCCTCGATATAAATTACAACAGGACAAACAAGGACAGTTGATAACTGTAAAATGAGCGTGGCGATTTTGATTTGCCAATCGTGAACTTGCCTTTTCTTGATAGTAGCGTCACTTTTCCCCAACCTACGATGTTAACATGTCGCAGTTGATTCGATCCAACTACCACGACTTCCGTGATAGATGTCGACTGCTGACAGGTAAACTTAATTACAAGACAGGACTGCAAAAATAATGCCGGTTGATGAAGTATATGGTCGCTATCACGATCTCATTGGGAAATATGCTAATTAGCTATTGACGGCTGCCGGTTTTGATAATGCTCATCAGTGTAGCTATTGACGGCTGACGGTTTTGATAATGCTCATCAGTGTAGCTATTGATGGCTGACGGTTTTGATAATGCTCATCAGTGTAGCTATTGATGGCTGCCGGTTTTGATAATGCTCATCAGTGTGCCTTGTGCCATTATTTAAAATTGTCCTAAATTTGCATGACAGCTGTCGTCAAAGCTTTTATTGATTAACATAATTTACGTAAGGCTTGTGATAGATCATATCGATCATTTTTTGTAGATAACACTTCAAACTTTGGTTTAACATACGTTCTTGTGAGTGTTAATTCCTGTGTAGAAGCTGGAGCGCATAAATAATTAAATATGATAGACTAAATAAACGTAAAGAACGTAAATATATCACTGATGGAATTAACGTGTTTCTGATACATTAAGCAACACAACAGATTTAATACAGTTCCAATCTATAGAATTAAAAAATGTATTGTTTTGTTTTTGTTTGAGTTTGTTTTTATTTATTTTTCATTTCAAATCAAATTTCTAACACATCATACTGTATTTTATGTTTTGTGGAAAAAGATTAAATTTTTAATGTGTTCGTATCAGAAAATAAACATCAGATTGAGATTATTCGATAATTAAAATAACTCAATTTGAATTTTATTTTCATATAAATGTGACGGATTTGGTACTTTTAAAGAAGAAACATAATGTCAACTAAAATAAACCGGTTCTCAAAAGGTCGACGTGTTGACATGGTAACGTTGATTTTTTCAATATACGAATTTACCAATATTGAAAATAATTCTTGTGTGTGTGTGTGTCTGTGCCAGGGAATTTGTGGGGCAACCAATCTGTGAACAAAGATGCAACGGATGGTAATAAAATAATAACAAAGAGACACATAAATACAATTAAAACGACTTTTTTATTTTAATTATAGCAATTAATATCAATTCTAATAAACAAACTAACTACGTGGATCACTAAATTCAAATAAAAGTATTCTATAAAATGTTAGAACCCGTAAATAGCACAAGTATTGTTTTGATAGAAACAAGAAACAAAGAAATATACACATATTATTATAGAAATAATTAAATGTACATATATAATATATATAACTTAAGTTCTGCTTACATGTTAAAATGAAAACAGAACAGATATTTCAGAAACAGTTTTCTATTTTGGCCACGTTATGTGGTGATAACACCAGCTCAGCAGGAATGAAATGTTGATGGCGAAGCAATCAGTGTCAAAGTGTACTGGTGTTTTACTGAGTAGACTCATACAAAACTCAGCCCGTTACTTTTATTTAACTCATTCACCCCTGAAGACACATTTGAACTCCTCCAAACCAAAGGTTGGAATAGTTCATTATGAAATTTCAGGGGTGAATGAGTTAAAGAGCAACAACATATAATCATCATATTCCAGTGTTTGAATTCTGGTCCAGTCCTGTTGTGTTTTACACTCGGAACAATATTGTTTATTTGATTTGTTTATTTTATCTTCATTATTTTTTCATAAAAGTTCCTAAGGTATAGTTTCTTTCAGAAATAATTTAACAAACCTATAGTTATGCAGGAAAAATGCTTCTAATGTAAATTTACTGCTTTTGACAGTGGTACGTACAGGGATCCTTAGTGTATACATTCATAATGGCTAGGGTATCTAATATGTACATGGCTCCCAACTAAAATGTTAGACAATGTCACAATTAAATATCATGGAATGATCAAAATCATCTATTATGCTGATTTCAATACAAATGAAAAGCCTCCAAAAGTTTACTTTTGATTAACCTGTTTCTTTGGTACAAAACCTGCCAAACTGTCCCCTGTATGTGTTTATATGTATTGTTTCCTTGTAATTGGATATTTCACTTGTGGACAACATATATATATATATTAAATGAAAATGAATTATTTTAATTGAACAATGATGTGTTTTGTTATTTCTAACAAGAAACAAGATGCTTTATTGAGTCTTTTTTTCGAATTTCAGGATATTTTCATTGAAGGCATAGAGAAATTATTGAAGTACATGTATCTCTTAAAAATATTTACCTTTTATGTATACATAACCAGGTATATGTATATAAATAGGTTCGTGTTCTGCACTGGCTTGTAAATTTCCAGTTAACATCAGATTAATCAGGGGAACTTTTGAAACGATTGAACCTGGAAGGAAAACGGCAGGCACAGATCTGAACCGAGGGTGACCTCAGGAATATTCGGCACATGTAGATTGAGGGGTCCAGATGTACATGTACCTGACCGAAACTGAAATGCTGACTATTGCTAGTTTGCGTTATTTCTTTTTAAAACAATGTCAATCTAGACACAGATTTTAAGATACATTATTTAATTTAGTGGACGCGTGAAAGAAGGACATATTTTTCTTGGTCTATTCTTATCTATTCTCCGAAACTGTGCATTTTTTAACTCTGCCTATAGTTCGGTCCAAGTGCGTTCATTTAATATCGTGGAATATTTCTGCGCCACCTGTACTGTTATAACCGGCTAACCCTAGCTTAATTAACATGTTTCCAACATTACTGTCTTTAGAACCACATATTTCAGATTCAGTACAATGTACATATGTATGATGTTGTATCACAACTTTTACAAACACCAACAGTAAATCAGTTAAACAACAGGTGTAATACATGTATATATATAAAATCCATTTATTGCACACATCCCAGAAATCCTCAAAACATGTACACTGTATTTACAAGCTGTGACAACAACCCTTTGGGACAAAGCAATCAGAAATGCATACTTGCCAACTCTCCCTATTTTCGATGGAAACTCCCGAGTCTGGGCCCTATAAATCAAGCATTTTCAACCAATGAATTTATTAAACAGTTACTATTTCTATTTTCTAAGATCTGATGATATCATTTGAAAAAACAACTAAAAAGATGCCATTTAAAATATATAGACATATTAAATTTTGCTTTTAATTTAGAGCATGTGTAATCTCCCCCCATAGAAATTTCAAAAAGTTGACAAGTGTGGAAATGGGGTAAAATAGGGAATTCTCAAATTTGAACTTCACCGAACTAATTGTCCATGCAGGCTTACACAAGGTCTCTTGAGTTCAGAAATTAATATCATCTGTAATATGTTTTTTTCTAAGGGAATGGACTTCACGGTAAATGGTATCATCAAGTTAAAATCAAGTATTAATTACCATATGCATTGGCACTGTTACGAAATATTTGTCTTTATCTACAGAAATACTCCATATTAAACACATCTTGCAGAAATAAGGAAATTTCAGTATTAGGAAAAAAAGCATAGCCTGGGGTCGTACCCAAGACCTATCCACCGACTTTCCTACAATATGTTCACTTTATGAAATGTTGATATTCAGGAAATGTATGGCATTTGCACAGTATAAAATTGAAAGCACAATAACTTGTTAATGGTTGTTTCTAAATCACCACCAGAAAAATTCATTTTGGTTGCATGCTTTAACATCTAATTTCAATGGAGAATATGCCAAATCTTTATACTTCTGTAATGCCAACTTTTACCCGAGACCTGGTATCACTAGTTAACATGTAAAGCTAAGAGATATGCAAGTATGTTAAACCATCAAGGTTCCCCTTTAATGGATAAGAGCTGATGTATATGATGTACCATGACAAACTTACTTTCTCGGCTACAATCATGTTATCACTATTTCAATTTAACATACAATAAATCAATCTAAGAAGAGTCTTTTTACAGGAAAAGTTAAATTTGTGGATATAGTTGAGCTTTGAACTTTTCTATTTGATCGAAACCCACTTGTACTAGCAGAACCATTGGATGTTCCAAACAAGTCGGGTGTGCCAGTGTCAACAGTTACTTCCCCTGTCGGTATGTGGTTATCTCCCTTAGACTGACTATAAAACCCTATACAGATGGGGCTTATGTCTTTCCTTTTATTGGTAGTTCTTAGGGAATGATTTTCTAGTGAGGAGGGGAATTTAGCAACCTGAGCTGAATTACTGTTTGTAACATGCAAGTCATCGAAACTGTCCAGGAACAAAGATGCAGAATTTTGAGCAAAAGAATCTTCACTGCCTTGTGATAAATTTGGTGACACAAGTCCAGACAGTTCCACTCTAGAAGCACAAAGTTTGTCTGTGTAGCCTTCAAGTGGTGTAGACACAAATGTCTGACAATGTGAAGGTTTCTTGGTCCAGGTTGGAAATTTGAACTTTTTACCCAGTCGATTACAACTAGCACTTCCCAATACAAAATCTGAATTTATGCTGTCTGACATTTGAACAGGACTCGGAGTGAAGAGGTCCTGTGTCCCAGGGATAACTGCGTCGTCACAGGAAAACACATCCTCCGTACCTCCAGGAAAAATAGACTTTGGATTGACAATGACATCACAGGAATTGTCTGATATTGTAGAACAAGAAAACAAATCCTGCGACTCTAGTTTTTCTTGTTTTCTTAAACTGAACACTTTTGAAAGTTTTGTTTTTTTAGTATCACGTTTAAAACATGGCGGAGAACAAGGGGAGGCTACTTGTACCTTGAGACATGACTTTGGTATCACAGGAAGTTTGAGACCAGGATTTTGTCGCATTTTCATTTCAATGTCAATCAACTGTATGGTTTTTACACAACTAAGTCTCCTGGCAAACTGGACAGTTTTCACCTTTTCTTCAATTTCTTGTTTGTCATTTCTTAATGGGCTACAAATAGCTGGCCTAAATCCCTCTACTCTGGAACTGTTAGGGAAAAAATGAACACCATCATGTGTTAAGGACTGCGAGTAGGTATCATTACATAGTGCAACACTGCTGTTCCCTGAACATCCGAACAAATCTGTTGATGAATTAAAGTTTAATGACGATCCTTCAGACAAACAGGATTGGTCTTGGCTCAGACGGTGATGCTGGTCATCGTTATGGAGAAGATGTTGGCCTGTAATATCTTGACTGCACTGAAGTTGAGACGGAACATCCTGACTCTGTTTATCTTCAGTAAGATTATCTTGAATTGGAAGATATTGATTATAAGGATCTTGATTCTGAAGATATTCGCAACGTTGATAATGAGTGGAGTCATCTCTACTGTGACCAATATCTCTGTTATAGGGGTCAGGGGATCCAGACACAGATCTGACAGTGTTAGCACTGCTACACAAAGAATCAACCTCGTCTTGCAGAGGATGACACTTTTCCATTTCTGAATGATGCTGATATGATTTTGAGGAAGATTGCGCAGTTTTGTCCCTGGTGGAACTACTGTTGTGTGCATGTGTTGGACACTTTAAAAATAAACTTTCCTTGCTGGGAAGAACTTGATCTTCACTTCCTGTTTCGACTTCATCAAAAGAATCGTCAAACATACTCTCCAAGTGTTCAATTGTCACATCACTGGATGGCAGGACACAAGCACTGTTTCTTTGCGTTTCATCTTTAAAGTTGGTTTTCATACTCACATTCTCTATTTCAAATTCAGTATTCAAATTTTCAGGGTCAGAACTTTTAGACACACAAGTAAACTTTGTTTCATTGTTGGCATCATTGCTGTCCTTTATGTCCAAATCTTCACCCATTTCTTCCCTTTCAACCAAATGGTCACCTACTTTCTCTCCAGCCACATCCTCATTATTATTAAGAACATGCCTCTGAATGTTCACACTTTGTTCTTCTGTTATGTCTCCGAATGTACTGTCCAGAAATGCACACAGGTCCTCCGAGTCTGGCATGGGTTCAAGTAGTCCTCCCTGTAGATGAGCAACAGACTCTGGGTTGTCTAACTTTGCATTGTGATCAGTTGGATGTTTCCCAGAGACTGAAAGAGATGTTGTACTTGTACACGCTTTTTGAGAAGTCAATAGCACGGCCCTACTTTTTGTAAAATCAATTTCCTTGTCATTATTTGTTTCTCTATTTGTTCCTTCATCAATATCAAATTTATCTGCAGTGTGAAGATTTTCATCAAAGTCCAGTGTTCCTGAGAGGTCTATATTGTCATCAGCATTGCATTTTCCTACCATGTCAGTTTCTTTGTCAGAATATTGCGTTCCTGTGTCAACCTCCTCATCAGAATTGTGTGTTTCATCAGAATCTTGCATTCCTGTGTCAACCTCCTCATCAGAATTGTGTGTTTCATCAGAATTGTGTGTTCCTGTGTCAACCTCCTCATCAGAATTGTGTGTTTCCTCAGAATTGTGTGTTTCTGTGTCAACCTCCTCATCAGAATTGTGTGTTTCATCAGAATTTTGCGTTCCTGTGTCAACATCCTCATCAGAATCGTGTATTCCTGTGTCAACATCCTCATCAGAATCGTGTGTTCCTGTGTCAACATCCTCATTAGAAATGTGTGTTTCATTGGAAACATGTGTTCCTGTGTCAACATCCTCATCCAAATCGTGTGTTCCTGTGTCAACATCCTCATCAGATTCATGTGTTCCTGTGTCAAAAACCTCATCCTCATCAGATCCTACATCATTTTCCTCATCAGCATTGTGTGATCCTGCATCAACATCGTCATCAGAAATATGTGTTTCATCGGAATCTTGTGATCCTGTGTCAACATCGTCATCAGAATCAAGCTTCCCCGCGGCCTTAATTTTATCATAACAATCCTGCATTACGTTGTCATTTTTTTCATTTCCATTACATGCCGTCTCATCAGAATTATCTTCTGCATCAGTAAAATCCTGTTCAAACAAATTTAGAAATTCTGGATCAAAACATTCATCAAATGTTTCATCTGAATCTTCCTCATCAGAACCGGTCCTTTTCACATTTTCAGTGACATGATTACCTCCCTTTGACTGTACTGTGTTTGGTGTTCTTTCGTAGACTTGAGAAATATTCACATTCTCGGTGACATGATTACCTCCCTTTGACTGTACTGTGTTTGGTGTTCTTTTGTAGACTTGAGAATTATTCACATTTTCAGTGACATGATTACCTCCCTTTGATTGTACCGTGTGTGGTGTTCCCATGTTAAGGTTTTCTGCTTTACAAAATTCTTCCTCGTCGGTCAAGTATGCCCACATGTCCTCTGATTCTGGAAACGCTAAGGTAGGGTTTTGGTTCTCCATTTTTGTGTCTGAGGTTAACAAAGGAACTTTGCCTTCTTTCATTGTATCTCTATCACCATCTGACATGAATATCTTGGATGGGTTCCCCACAGGAGCCCCAACTCTACCAGACATTAAAAATTGGTGTGAGGTGCTCTCTGTATTGGCCAATATGTGGTTCTTGTCATTACTCTTTTTCCTATTTCTGTTATTTCTAACTGAAGCAAATTGTTTGAATCTGTCCTTAATTCTGTCTCCTGAGTTGAAGTTTTCTTGATTACATCCAGTGTGTACATTTGACATACAGCTAACATTGTCCATTGATGCTCTTGTCACAAGAACATGTTTTCCTTTTGACAAAGGATGCACACTTTTCGCTGAACTTCTGTCAACATTACCCGAATTGAACAAAACTTTAGCAGATGACTTTGCTGTAGAATCGATACATGCCATCAAGATGGCACTGTTGTTTAGTGATCCAGAAAAAGGATCAATCTCCTTAACACTCCCTACACCGAATTTACAATCACTTATGTTTTCTTTGTTCCAAGAACCTTGATTAAAAGATCCATCGACTCCTGAAAATTCTTTGGAGTTTCCCTCCAGACTGACAGAACTTTTTAGCAGTGAGTTGTATCCAGAACTATCAAGTCTCTGTGATCGTACTTTCATAAGTTCATGAGAAGCTGATGTGTTCTGGATTCCCAAAAGTGATGAATATGAAGATGATTTGTCCATACACGAAAAGTCTGGAGCATATTTTTCTGAGCTTATAATGTCATCTGAAGACTGTTGTTCTGTCGAAAATTCAGCCGAAGAATATTTTTTGTTAGGATTACCACTGGTTGCAGTTCGGTCACATGTTTTTGTACGCTGATGCTGTGACAGGGCTTCACGGGAAATGTTATAAACAGATTTTGACATATCACAACTTAGCAGCGCAGTCTCCTGACCAAATGAAGAGCCACAAACCGAAACAAAACTTGGAGAGCGAGTCAAATCGTTATAACCCTCACCAGATCTGTTAGCATCACAGAACGTTACACTGGGTTCATTCGTTGCGCCATGAATTTGTACCGGAGAAAATGTCTGATCTGCGGTCAAGTGTGCCTCTATCTCTACAGATGATGGTCTTTCAGACAGAACTGATGACTTTTTTCGCAAATCTAAACGTACGAGATCCAGAACAGTGCTTTGGGTTGTGGTGGTTGATGGTAAGATCTGGAATGCAACAATGTTCGAGACACTTTCATGAGAAGTCTGACATTTCGTTTCTAAATTGCTGACCAACTGTCGGAGAGTGATCGGTGCAGCTGGACCTTGCCTGTTGATTGCCCCCGTGGTTTTGAAGCCGAAGTAATAGGAGTGGCCGATGAAGGCCTGCTCTACACCTCGCTTCAGCAGCTGGTCAGAATAATCACATGACGACTCCAGTCTGAGTAAGTACCTGGAAAAACAAAACAAACGTTATAGGTACATGTGATCACTTATTGACAATATTTAATTCAAACAATACTGCCTTTTGGAAAGATTTTTTTTTCTTCAAATTATCATTTTCTGTAAAACATGCATTCCTCATGTAAAACTGATGTGTTAGTCCTTGTTTACAAAGTGATCTTGTAATTTGTGACCTTGACTGTCACAGATGACCTTTACAATCTTTCTATATGTTCTTCCTTATAAGTTTCTCTAAAACTGTATCAAGTTTTCAAAAAGAATTTCTGGTTTGTTTTATTAAAAAAATACTGCCCAAAGAAGTTAGTTGAATCCATTTACAATTAACTCATTCACCCCTGAAGACACATTTGAACCCTTCCAATTCAAAGGTTGGAATAGTTCATTATAAAATTTCAGGGTGAACGAGTTAAATTTGAATGGAAATGTAATATTGCATAAACCTATAGTTTTTCCATAAAAGCATGGAAAACCAGTTTATAAGATCAGAATATCTTTTTTTTAAATGATGTTAAAAACCTTTTTAATTGTGTAGCTGTACAACCAAAGAACTGGTCTAACATGCTCCCAAACAGACAGACACTGGCAATGGTGTCCCCATCCGTGATGGTCAAGGCTAGCCGGTACCGCCATTCCACCTGGTCACTCCTGCAGGACTGCCCACACTTACAGCACAACCAGCTGTCAAATATATAGAAAGTCAATATGTTTCATAAATCCAGACCCTGGACATCATTCAGAGAAATGGCAAAACTTAACCTGAGGCAAAAAAATGTCCAGGTATACGTTACTTTTACCTATAATAGACAAGGATGTCATGTCTATGGTACATTTTCATTGCATGTAACTTTTTCAGGGTACATTTCCCTGTGGTGCCACATGCAGGGAAAATTTAACTAGGTTGCCACATACATCCCAGGTACTTTATACCTAGGGTGTCACTCCCATAGTACATTTCCCTAAAAGGTGCCTCACACAGGTAAATTTAACTAAGGTGTCATATTGAAGGTACTTTTACCTAGGGTGCCACATCATGGTACATATATATCATATCATAAGCATTGATTTGCGATATGTAGCGTATCCTGAGGTATGTATATCTAACTGATATAAATGTTCATAGTGTTTATGTTTCTAAAGGGAGGGAAAGACCCACATGTGTATAGAGGTATAACATATTTAACTCATATACATGTACCGATTTATATTTGTTCCACACATATATAAAGAACTATGTGTATACCATTATAATTAAGTGAGTGTAGATCCCTTGTGATCGATTCTACCTGGTAACTTACTATTTGAAAATGATTTTAGTCGACCCTGTTGAAAATATGTGTCTCCATTCCATGGTCTGTTTTATAGCAGTTGACTCTGCAAATACTTTGGGTACTGCAATAACTGCATGTAGAATAAAGGCCTATATGTAACAGAGCTAAGGTCAAACTCATTATTTTTTCAATGCCTCCGCTAGGAGTCGAACCCGGGACCTCTGGCTAACTAGTCTTACATTCTACTGAATGAGCTAAAGAGAAATTCTCGAGCCGAGTTGGTAGGAAGCGGCTAGTTTTATTAAAATACTAGTCGCTTCCTACCAACTCGTCTTGGGAGAATATCTTAAAATTTAAACTTTCCAACCTATATTTTTTCACAATTCATGTGTCAAGAAACTGGGATCAAATCTGATTTTTCTCTCTTTTGAAAAAAAAAGTTCTGATGGAAATTTTCATCATTTTAATTTAAGTCATATTGAATGATTTTAATATAGGGCCCATCCGTAACGGTTGGAGGCTGAGAAAGTATGGCCACTGGTTAAAAAACAATGGCTACTGATTTTTTAGGTCCAGGGTGAGCCCTGTTTTACCAGTGTGACATATATACTTACCAGTCTTGGTTCTGATCCTTCAGTAGCTTTGAGTAGCAGCAGAGACAATAAGGGTAGGCCAAATGTGTGTCGGGGAAACCAGTAACAGTGGCCAATACTAAGTGTCGGCTCACTGGCATTGAATCACTGCAATCATAGAAACAGGGAAAAGGTCAAAATAAATTCTTTTAACAGAAATGATACATTTTTTAACCCTTTCACCACTGTAGACCATAATAGACTCATCCATGTCAATGCATGGTAGAATCTACTAAAGTTACATAGGGGAGAAAGGGTTAAAGAGGAGGTAATCACTTATTTTGGAGTAAGAGTAAGATTCCAGGTAGATACAGCTGGTATGACTGATCGTTTAGTTTAGAAGTTTCAAAGTGACTAAGCTTTACATTTTCATGTAGGGATTTTATGTCAGAAGTCCAGTGATGTGCAGTCAACCAAAACATTGGAATGTGACTATGTCTAGGGAGTACTTGACCTCCCTTCCTCTATGGCCGGAATGAATAAGGGTCATCAGCAGCTAAGGGCAGGAACAAATCTGTAAGAGTGCCCAGCTGGCTGTGGTCGAAGTCAGGGCACAGGTATTTGAAATTGTCTGTTAATTGAAAATTATAAATAAAGCCATATTGAAAAATACTATGTTGTTATTTTTGGAATTGGTTTATTTCTTGATTTACACAACTGCAGTACTGTACAGACAGAATTCCAAACACATGTCCTGTCCGTAGTTATAGTACTATATAAATTATATTACTACTGGGGGTACAGATGTTTCGGTCCTTTAGGTACCGATAGGTTTTGGTGCTTGTTCCAAAAGTTGTTTTAAAAAATTGTATAACCTTTTCGGCACTTAGACCTACTGACTAGTGTTTTTACTTGGTACTTTCTTGCTTTCTGTGTCATGTGTGTAGCTAATTTTGAATTTTAAGGTTCTTCAGCATTTTCGGCTTTACAAAAAGGTAAGCGAAACATCCTAATCTTACACAGTGATTCGTTACAAATATCTTTGTGTGCTGTGACCTATACAGTATATAACACATGCCCCTGTGAATCTTTGGTAGGCCTGACGTTTGAAGGGTAAGATATCGGGACCCTCATTCTTTTGGGATCACTCCTCCTTCTTGGAGGGTATCAACCCGATATCTTACCTTCCCAGCACAGGGATTTGTTAGAAATGTCTGAAATACACATATTATGTTTGCTGTACATGTGACCCATATCAGTTATAGCATATGTGTATTTCAGACATAAACATACGTGTTAGTTTATGTGTGCCATGACCAATATCAGTATATCATATGTATTTCAGACATTTCTAACGAATCCCTGTGTTCCAAGCAACCGGAGCTGGATTAGTGACTGTACCCATATAAACGTTACTGAAGACTGTGGTCCGTTTACAGTCCAAACAGTCACGGTCATAGATTTCATTGCTTCGCGTAAATTGAAAAGAGAAGTGACATATGCAAATGTACCGTTGTTGTGCATACACCCAGTGTAGTAGGACCTACAACTGCACTGTAGTCCGTGTTTCAGCTTACTGTGTAGCCTGTCACTCTCTCTGTTTACGACCCAAATCAAATCCACCGCTTCCGGAAATACAAGCGTCCACGGGACAAATTCAGACTGACTCATGATCATTTAAGTGTTTGTATTTTAAAGATTTGTGGCTTTGTGTATTCCATTTTCTACAGTAGAGTTACGATCTCTCGGTTGGGGGGAAATGAAAAAAAACCCTGATGTATTGTAAACTTGATTGGAATTCTCCTATCTTGAAGTGAATAAATGACTACCATGTGTCCTGTCGTCTGCATTAACCTATAAGATAAGATATTTTATTTTCCAAATCAGGGCCCCTAGAGTCATGACACATAACATTTATGATTGGGTTATACAACAGTAATATACACATACATAATACATACATACACGCCTTGACA
>JAUMHH010188040.1:0-14365 GCA_032359455.1 Chlamys rubida
TCCGGCCCTTGGGCTGATATTGGAGTCTTGGGGTCGATACAGGATGTGATATGGAAAAAGGCATGTATTATTCTCTATATACAATACTGTTATATACTTACGTATACAATACTGTCAGAGAAAACATCTATTTCATTAAAGAAGAGATTTAATTTTATAAAATACAATCCATTGACATTACTAATCCCCACTGACATTATCAATTACGTTGTATACAGATACATGTAATACCAGCTCCCGGGCACATATTAAGGAATGGATTTCGATTGATTCTGTGTTATAACCCCCCCGAGTCGTTATGGATACTTCACGGTTCGGCGTAGGACGTTACGAATCGATCTGTTAAACATTTGGATGCCGCTGTGCATCTCCTATGAATTTTGATTATAAATGGGTCCATTTTATCAGAACATTGAATTCGAAACCAAACAAAAGAGAGGAGAGCGGCAAGTCATCACTGTATGTTTAATAGATGAAATCGAATGCCGGACTTAATATTCCGTATTGACAATAGAACTGATATAAATCTAAATGAATCGCTAAGTCTGAGTGTAAATTATTTACGTGTTATCCAGACCGAAACAATGTATCAATTTAAAACTTATCTCTCCAGATATTCATTCTAGTAGTTCTATTCAATCATGATGGAACTTTTGCTTGTATCCCAAGCGGCCGGTCGTTTGCCCTACGTGGGTCTGATGTCGTAAATCAGACTGCTGTCGCAAATTGATGTCTGCTCATCCTTTCAAGGTACGACTCTGATTGGACAGTCCCTATAAAACGCGCGTGCAGAACCCTCTATTCTGTATCTAATAACTACACTGATATGTTTTTCACGGCAACATGAACCGTTAATGGAAGTTGAATTTAGATAGCAATTTATAGCAGATTCATCCGTCAATTGGCAGTTAATTCTTTATTATCTATCACGCACGTAATACATAGTTACTTGTGGATTCGTCATGTCCATCAATATTGGTGTCCTATTCTGTACACAACGAAACACTTGACCCTTCAAACTGATATTGAATTCGATGCTCACCATTATCAGTCAATCATTCGGGAGTTTTTGCTCGCGGAACAGATAATCCTGCATGACGTTTGACACAATCTAATCATGACGGATTATAATGAAAAAATATCTTTGGCAACTTACTAGGCTTAATAAAATCCCGTGAAAATATACAGGCTTGGCAAACTCTGTGAGTGTGTAGTTTGCGAACTCTGCGAAGATTTACAAACCGGAGATATTACAAACTACAGTCTTTCACGAGTTGCGAAAATGTTCAAACTGAAAAGATGTACAAACTGGACATTGCAAATCTGACTACATTGTTTCCTTTTTTCTGAAAACTGACTTCATATGTAATACTGCTAAAAAATACAAGTCAAAATACGATAACTTATATTGCGCAAGTGCTATTACTTCAAGCTAGTTATTAATTTACGTGAAAATTATCCTATATGTCAGTAGTTCTAGTCAGGTACATTGTAGATATCTCTATACCGACCGAATAGGAAAGGTCAAGAGAACTTTGTAAGAGTTGTGCCTTTTTCATCGAAGCGCACAAATGTTACAATTGTGTCATTGACCTACACGTGGACTAGCAATGAAGACGTGTCTGTTATCATCAGGAATACGTTACTGGGTGACAGAATGTTGGTGAAGCTTGTACCTGTATTTGGCCTCGGTATCGTCTCGTCCGGAACAAACAGCCTATCACAGAACAGTACAGACAGCATATAAGAACCATACAGACAGCAGTACATACACACACCCTATACGGTTATAATAGGGTTTATCTACGTAACATCTCATGATTCCCCCGATACCACTCTAGACTCTCCGTATGGCAGGACATTCCCCATGTATCATTGCAACACGAATCTCTAATTAGCCTAGTTGTATAGATTTGTTATACCTGTTAACACTTATAAATAATTATTCATTTTTTCCAACGTGTTGACCGTCGTCGTCATTTTCTGACTCTTTCCTCGAGTCTCAGTTAACGTTTATGTACTAGGATTAAACGCAGTACTGGGAACACATTTATTTATCGGAATAAGTATATCAGTTAGAATTGGCGCATTACTGGAGCAGATTGATGTTTGAACGACATCGGAATTATTGGTGTGAAAGTTGGCTTATCTTCAAAAATCGCCTCACGAGACACAATATGTATTATATTGATTAGGACACCTATAATTAACTGACCAGGCTGTAGAAGATGTCTCTATAGAGGAAGGTCTGGCTTAGAGGTCACGAAGCAGCCGTAGACTCGTTTAATGTAAAATCCTTACGGTGCTCTCCCCTTGCAAGATCCTGCGCCCGTCCCTGCCAAATTTAATACATTCTGTAAGTTGACAAAATACATGTCCGTATGAAAATCAGCCATTTGTGAAATATGTAGTTCACTTATACATTTTATGTTTTTAGAATGTAATGGATATAATTATTGAATGTACGATTAATTAGTCAAACGTATAATAATCAATGAATTGACACCATTATGTTAAACGCATTTTGAAAACTCCGTACATATAATTTCATTGCTATGTCCGCCATTTTGTTCCACGGTTTGTGTGAACACTCATTCTATTATAGATATTAAGTAAATATAGCCATATCAATGTAAGGCATTGCAATATGATTGGTTTCAATTTCCAAGCGACGCTACTGTGCATATATTTACAGAGGAAACAATTTATAGCAATGCCGTTATTCATCTTGAATTTCACCGAACAAAAAGCACTGAACATTCGTAGATATATTCTTCATTTCGTGTAAATTATGAAATTATTTTTGTTAATTCCTTTGGTTTGACCATTTAGATAGCATTACCAAACACATTTGTGAAGCATTTGTACATGTAATCCCTTTCTCTGGGTCTGCTAGCTATATGTAATACATGTACTCAGTCAGTGTTGACACTTTGATGAAAACTTGCAATCGGAAACCATCTGGACCTTTCCTGCAAATATTGAAAAAACAACTCTGTATGTGCCGAAAAGGCCTGAGTGGTTGATTAATCTCTCAGCGAGCCAGAGGATAGGATCATAGCGGTCTGTTTAGTTTACCGTATTTTTATTCAACACGCCACCACGATCATGAACATATATTTATATACTAAGGGGTGGGAAAACAAGCTGAATTCTTTCTGATTGCTATTTACCTATGTCAATATAAAAAAATTATACTTCGCTCCGATGCGAGATAAAAGTGTTACATGTATGAAGATTGGACGGCATATTTTTCAATGTGTAGTTCAATACATATTCTAGCATTCTATAGTTTTTATTGATCTTAATATAGGTATTCCCTCCCTTATATTTTCGATATTGAAATATCTGTGTCGATGGTGCAAACGAGATTCCTGGAAACAGCCTAAAGTTACCAAAATGTTTGCTTCTACCGATATCTCACGTTAATCGTGGCGGAAGAAGAAGCTTCAAAATCAGGCTGATCAAATTGCGTTCATAGTCCTATAAGCGCAATTTCTTCTGATAAGGCTTACAGGTTCCCCTATCTCCATCACATGATGGCTAACGAGACTTACAGGTTCCCCTATCTCCATCACATGATGGCTAACGAGACTTACAGGTTCCCCTATCTCCATCACATGATGGTTAACGAGACTTACAGGTTCCCCTGTCTCCATCACATGATGGCTAACGAGACTTACAGGTTCCCCTGTCTCCATCACATGATGGCTAACGAGACTTACAGGTTCCCCTATCTCCATCACACGATGGTTAACGAGACTTACAGGTTCCCCTATCTCCATCACATGATGGTTAACGAGACTTACAGGTTCCCCTATCTCCATCACATGATGGCTAACGAGAATGGTTACTAGAGGTGTCCTTATACTAGCAGCGGTGATCCAGAGAAATAATTCACATTTTTTTATCTAAAATGTACGCCCATTAATCTTTATAAAACAGTTTTCTTTGGGTTACCAGGTTAACTGAAAAATACATTAATAAGGTAGTGTAGAAATAAAATTGAAACACATATAAATGATTAATGCACATAAAACAGAAAATAGCAACACTACAAACACCACAAACACTGCAGACACGCGTTTTTTTCAGTTGCAAACAGGATTGAAAACCGCGCGTAAGTAAATATACGACAGACAGAAAATCCCCAAAAGTTATCAGCGAATCATCTTGATGTTATCGTTAAGAAAATGTATTCCCCTAGATAAATATATAAAAAAAAAACTGGATAAGATGTTGAAGAAACGACTCCGTACCAAGTCTATAGCATAGTGGAGCTCGTATATAACTCCTATCTCCGTGGGAAACGGCCACCATTAATTATAAGACTGTACATTTTATTTATATCGCTATATTACGTTATCTGAAGAAAGCTTTTCACGGCGTTGTCTCCCTCGACACTTCTGGTTACGATGTACACTGTATAGTTGGTTGTCAGTATGGTGTTGGTCAGTATTATTAAAGATATGAATGAATGCTGATGTGTTCAGTACATTTTCCTTAAAATTCCGCTTGTGGTCTTTTTATAAGCCAACCTGATGTTGAATGGATTCAGCATTATCTTTACCAGTGGAAATTTACCATCAAGCATGCTAACTTTCCTGAAAGGTTTGAAATCAGGGCGCTTTCATTTATAGACAGTCTATTTTCCCGTAGTGTTTCGTTTCTCGTGAAATTTTGTATTGCGGAAGTTGTTTTGAAAGAAGTAAGTGTTCAGACTATGAACCTAACGTGTAATTCCTGTTCTTACTTGTAAATTGTAAAAATTGATCTGATGTAAGGAATGCCACTTATTTCTAAAATAAAATCTTATGAAACAGCAATTAGTAACCCGTGAATAAGGTGTTAGCTAACGACAGCATTACAGAAGCAGTGCGTGCTTCCTACTTATAATATCAATCCAGTATGTCCATATATCTACCCCCAATGGAGAGGCTATAAGCCTGTTGTCCAATCCTTTTGACAGTGTAACATTCTTCTTTGTCAATAAAATATGTTGAAATGAAATTGCGTGCTTCTTAACATAAATATACAATTATTATACGACATTTAATCAGTAGATATTTGCTGTCAGCGATCAACAAAATACTTACAAAATAGATAATATTCTGATTTTTCCAGATATAAGATTTTCCCAAATTTGTAGGAAACATATAAGACCAATGCGCTAGGGTAAAAATAAACCGCAAAAACCATCGTTATAATTCTTACGCTAATCCGCCGCCTTCATTCAAATATTTATCTGTAAAGTTGAGTAATATCTTAGGTGTTAAATGAGGAAGTTTATGAAAACAATCCTTTTCGTTAGGTTCAAATGTTTTTGACGCCAACCCGTGTAAGGAGTGAGGAAGTATCATCATCAATCGAATTGTTACAAAATAAACTGTATAGAATGCACTGCCTAAAGTTACACGATAGTACCGTGAGTGAAACCTTTTTGGTGGGAACACTATTCATCCTGAAAAGAATAGCAGTAGTCCGGAAAATTCTTCTTCTTATTATTTTTTAAGCGAATTGAAATTGTCAAGATCAGTACAGAAACAAATGTAATGCACTAATTTGAATATATCTATATTATCTTTTACCTGCAGGTGAGGATACTGGTCATTCAGGTAGCCGGACACCTCGGGACAGAGAAGGATGACCTTTTGGTGATCAGACTAGCCTCGTTTAACCAAATCCTTGACCCCTGGGTTTACCTTCTGTTCCGGAAGGAGTTGTTCTACAGGTTTTATACCTTCAGCAAACAATTATGTAATGATACCTCGCAAAAACTAAAACAAACTTCAATACGAGGCAGCAGCAGAAAGCAGTTTTCACCGGAAGTGACGATCCGAAAGGTAACTCTGGTCGAGTGTCTGGATTCCAACTCCCCTAGTCGGGCTTCTCAATGTTCAGAAAATCGGAAAAGTCCAACACATTGTATTCTTGTCCAAAATGGAGAAAACTCGAAGCTCTGTTCCAAAGAGAGAGAAAAATCAAATCTGTGTTTGTTAGATGGAGAAAAAACTCGATTGTGTTCGTTTGAAAATGAAAACGAACCGGAAGCTGAAGGGAACTCTATCATGGAGGATACTTTACGCTCAAATATACTCGAGGAAAGGCTAAATGCTGATAGCGAAAGAATTCAGACGGAGAAATATATTATATGACGCTTTGAAAGTTCTGTCTAAGTGTGTCGCCGTCCTGCTTATGTCTGCTTGTGGTAATTAAAATATTACGCAAAGTAAAGTTAATTTTCATGTGTAGCTTTAAAGGTAATTTATTATTGTTGAGTTAATATATTTATTGATATGTTCCTAGGGAAAATTTCTCGTTGAAATCCTCATCAACTGCTATACAGTCGCTGATATTCTAACAGTATCTACCTCTGTAAAAGTAGGATTAGTCTGTGGCTACGTATACTTCAATACCAGTACGTTATGATTGGATGGAGACAGCTTCGACAAATACTCTCTAAACCGAACAACACCGGGGTTGATTTATAAGGTCGGAATGGACAGGTTTTCGTGTTACCTGTTTATTTGCTATACAAATCATACAATGGGGCCTTTTGTTGATGGTCTGATAAGGCAGGTTTCTACAGGGCTAGGTTTAGGGAGGTCGATATATTGATAGTTCATACTAATAAGTGCAATTATGATACATGTATTATTTTCTAAACTCGACTGGACTTCATCTTACTTTCCTCGGGCAGCTGTTTAT
Source organism: Chlamys rubida (assembly GCA_032359455.1). Taxonomy (NCBI): domain Eukaryota; kingdom Metazoa; phylum Mollusca; class Bivalvia; order Pectinida; family Pectinidae; genus Chlamys; species Chlamys rubida. The sequence continues at coordinate 6,709 of JAUMHH010188040.1, forward strand.
TGGTTTTGCGCTGTTGGCGTCTAATACACAAAGTCGGACAATGTTTATACTTCAGGATAAAGAAAACATCATTAAAACTAAATTGTTGTATAGAAGAGCAGGGTGACACCGATGGTGCCAAAAATTGTCTAGATCACAGCAGGCTGGCCAACAATTGTCTAGATCACAGCAGGCTGGCCAACAATTGTCTAGATCACAGCAGGCTGGCCAACGCCGTTAACAGTGGACATGTGGTTTATCGTACGCCTAGGCTAATGAACACTGTGTGTAAGTAGCCATCAGGCTGAAGGTACCGTCATTATTGGACACCAGCGGGCTCGTAGGTACCGTCATTATTGGACACCAGCGGGCTCGTCACTGTATCAACAGGTAGGACATAGTATAACTACCTTGTTGATGGAGTTTTTGAAGAAATTTTATGAATATCGATTTTACTGTATTACTAGTAGCATATTATATGTACATCTGTTTATACTTATGTAGGTATGTGGGTATGGTAAATCTATCCTGGGGTTTAGAGTTTGGTTTTACAACCGATACCTATTCTACACCACAGAGTAGAGTTACCACACTCAATGCAACCCCACTTCCGGTACACATGTACCCGTTTGCTCGCTTCACCCCGGTTGTCGGGTCGTACACGGTGATATTTTCTGTATAATTGTGGACTGAGGCAACTCTGTGTTTTACTAACGTACAAATTCAAGACAGGAACATGACATTGTTTGGAAAGAGAAGAAAAAATATATTTTAACTATTTACGTAATCTTAAAAATGTTCAGCGTATCAACATGTTTTATCCTGTGAGGGGATGTCAGATGTTGAGCGTGTTTTGGTGGTAGACCTTTCGAACTAATTAAGATTTTCCTGGTTAGGATTAAGAAATAAAGTAACATTCAGAATGTACACTTGTAGATAAATGTAGAGTTACGACAGGTATTAATAAAGAGGGTTTTCTTGTAAATAATGTTGTATTTCAGAAAAGTTTGGAACTGTTCCTTCACGCAAAGCATTAAAATGCTTGAATTTTTTTTTCGTAAATGAAATAGGTCTAGAAACCTTAGAGACACGTTAATATCGCATTTTGGAAATGCTTATATGTATATCATTATTAAGGTCAAAGTTAGAATGTATACATTGTATTGAATGGCATTTTTCCGTTTCCGTGTTCATGTCGTTATGAACGCGGATCGGTTACCTATACACTTACATGTTAATATTTAACAATAATTTTACATTTCAGTTGTTTTATGTTTTACTGTTGCATATGACGATATGTTGTGGGTACTGTTACCTTGGGTATTACTGTAGCTATGGTAACCGTTTCTTAACTTTCAATTGATTGGTCATATATAGGAAGGGTGTGAATCATATAACTGATCTGTTCAGTAATACATTTAAAAAGTCATGATATGTCTTATTAATCTTTAATCATTCCAAATTGTTCAATTTATCGTTAATTTAAGTGTATCATATTCATGTACGACGTGTTAGGTTTACACGTGTAATGTACGTGTATCATATATGATGTGTGACACGGGAACAAGTGTACTTTACGTGTACCGTATATCACGTGTTACACTCCAGCTGGAACACGTGTTATGTACGTGCATCATATGTCATATGTTACATGATATTCCAACATGAGCTGGAACACGTGTAATGTACGTGTATTATACATGATGTTATTATATACTGCGATTCTTGTCCTGTGTTGTTAGTCTGGTACAAATTGAATGAACGGGACTTAATTGTCTCCCCAGGCGGCGCTCAATGACGTTCATGGGCGATTTCTGTCTCAGACATGAAGAAAGTGAACAATGCTAGTCTATTAAACGGATAATTGGAAAATTGTTTGTTTTCTGTTATTTATTACATAAGTCCTTTGGGCCAAAATCGTCAATCAGATAACATTTGTTTTGACTCAAACGACTAGTGTAATGCCCCGGTCACACATGCACGGATAGTCTCGCCGGATCCACTACGGATGGAAACTCACGGATGACCCCGGAATAGTCTCTATCCGTCGTCCGCTACGATGCACCACGGTTTGACTACGGATATGGGCTAGTTGACATCGGATTACTACAGTTTGTTACGTTTTAGTACGGAATGACACGTGTCACGGCGTATGCACTGTGGATTAACAATGGTTCGCTACGTACGATTTTAGTACGGGTTAGCACGAATTAGAACGGTCTGGGCCTGGCACGGATTAGTACGAACTCGCACGGAGCGCCACGGACAATCCGTATACAAACTCCCGCGCTCGCGTGTTCATTCCACAACTTGATTTTAATTTAGTACGGGTTAATACAAGTACGTAGTTCACCGTAACTAACCGTACCGATCCGTGGCGACTTGAGACCGGGGATGTACTACGAATAAGTACGGATAATTACGGTTTATAAAGGACTACAACGGATGAGTACATTCTACTACGGATCAAGAAGAATGTACTTTGGTTGTCTGATCCGTGGTGAATTTTTGAACATGCTCAAAATTGTCACAGATATACAAGTACAAATACTACTACGATTGACCCAGGATGTACAATACGGACATGTGTACAGCTACGGACAGCTACGGACCACTACAGATTGCCACAAATGATGCCGGACCGTATCCGTGGTTAATCCGGCGGCCGATCCGTGAATGTGTGAACGGGGCATTATGCTTGTCAATTCTTACAGCCAACACGTATATATGTCGGTCTGGTTGTTACTTAAACCAGGGCTTTTTTCGCGTTCCTGAAAATTTTATTATTGCGATTTTGTTAAAACATAATAAAGCTAAGTTTTAGTCTATAAAGTTAGCGATATCAATACATAACTAGCCGTTCGGCCAATATACATGTATAATTCACAGTTCTATGACTTGATCAATAAAACGCAAGCAGACACTTCAACACAAAAGGTTCAATTGACCTGCAACGCCTACCTGGTATCAATATCACACTTGTAACCTTAAAAGTTGACTAAAATAAAGCTAAAGGCAAACCTTCAGTATTTATGATTATAATTTATTCAAAAGGATCTGTTATTTGACACATTTGACCCCTATGACCTTGAAAATTTAACAAGATCATTATGTTGAACACATTTTATAGCCCTTCCTCTCAGCATGCAAATTGCCAAATGTCACCACCCTTTACCTTTTGTTTGATTGAGATTAGTTCATTTAAATGTTTATGCATACATGTATTTGGCAAAACGTGCCTTGAAAATGGGTCAATGTCATTCACATAAACAACCCGATAGGTCTTCATCTGAGCATGCTAATGGCAAAATATCCCCATCCTATGCTTTTTAGTTATTCAGAAAAAGGTGATTTAATGTTTTCAACACATTTGACCCCTGTGTCCTTGAATATGGGTGAAGGTCATTCAAAACAAATCTTTTATCTTTTTATCTGATTATGCAGCTGGTCACATTTCATCATTCTAAGCCTATGGGTTTATTATATTTAACCCCCGTGGCCTTGGATATACATGTAGGTGAAAGTGATTAATTTTTCCCATTTTTCCCAGGATGATACTTTCCAAATATCATCACCCTACAATTTCGGTTATCCAGAAGATGTAGTTAAAAGTTTTTAATGTATTTGACCTCTGTGACTTTGAATATAGGTCAAGGTTATTCATTTGAATAAAAAAAACTTAGTACCCTTTTAACCAGCATATAGCAGGCCAAATAGCATCACAGTGGTCCTTTTGGTTATTCAGAAGAAGTTATTAAAATGTTTTTTTAAGACAATTGACCCATGTGATCTTGAATATAGGTGAGGTCGATCTTTTGAACAGACTGTGGAGACCTTCGTCCCTACATGCTACTGGCCAAATATCATCAATCTAGACGTTTTGGTTACACTGTATTCAGAAGATGTTGTTTAAAGGGTTTTTTAAGACAATTGACCCCTGTGGCCTTGAATATGGATAAAGGTCATTCATTTGAACAAAGTTGGTATTCCTTCATCCCAGCATGTTACCAACCAACAATAATCAGCCTTGGCCTTCTCGTTATTCAGAAGAAGTTTTCTAAAGATTTCAACATTTAAAATAAGTATTTTAAAGTAAAAATGTTGACGCCGGACGGACGCCGCACCCTCCGGGCCAGGTGAGCTAACTACACAGACTTCGTGTTCCTCAGATTGCGTTTGCTCCAATAACATGCTTTAACCAGGTTACACGGATCGGTGTGTTAAAACTTAACCTGCTCCTGAATAAATGAAATATAGAAATTCAGTTAACTTCAAGAGGAATCCGGAGAAGTAATATGGGGTCTCCCTTTGTCCTAGGTATAACCCCTGTACTATATCTATGATGACAAGATCTGATTGTAACGGGAACAATGACGTAAATCACCACAACTACATGTACCTGTACCCCCATAGTGGCTAATGGTGCGGCAGAAAGAGCAATACCATGGAACCTTTATACCTAATACGAGCATAGTTGGATAAAATCCAATTTTCGACCGATCATAATCCAGTTAACGATGGCCATCTTGTCCCATCAGGAAATAGAGGTGCTAGTTGGCTTTGCTGTGCCATTATACACTTACATGTACTTTCCAACATCTTACATTATCTCAATGTCGATCTATCAGAAGCCGTGGTGGCTATGTTTGATGACCACTTGGAAATCTACAATTGTTTATTATTACTCACGGTTCATTAGTATGAGGTCATAGTTTCCGTGGAAACTTCCGGAAATCTCTTAGCAGAGGAAACATAACAAGTTTAAGAAGAAAGAAGAAGAAACGCAGCAAACGCAATTCAAGGTCAAAACTCGTATGGGGAACTTGGTTACCACATTTCGATATGCGATTATTTTGGTATGGCGGAAAGCTGCGTACTTCAGAAGATCACATTCTCCTAATAGCTTATTTTCTACAAAATCTTGAAACGCCACACCTTGTATACAGATACGGCGTACATTTTAGGTTTACATATCGATCAATACTACTAGATAACTGTAACCCACACCTCCACCTTAGACCTGTATCAATAGATATTATTTTCACGTTAAGGATCCCTGTCCCACTATAATATATAAACTTTCTTTATTTTACAACAATTATGAAACAAGTTATTTCAACTTATATTAATCACTCTTATTGGCCAGGTTGTTAGCGTGTAGGGGTCTTAATGTGGGAGGGAACCGAAGTACCCGGAAAAACCCACGTGGTTGGGCAGGTGACCACATACCGTCTACGTCCGATCCGGGAATCGAACCCGGCAGCCTTGGTGAAGGACAAGTGCGCTATCCATTGCGCCACCCGACCACCTTCTGTCCCGCTGTATTGTGGTTCATCGTATATATAATACAATCAGAACGTGATTCTCGGCTAGTGATGGATGGTATTCTTGTTAATCTAAAACTATGAGAGAGGGGCTTTTGCTTATTCGAAATGCACTGTATGTCACGAGTATTTTATACTATTGAAAATTAACTAATGAGAGTTAGATAAACATGATAATTAATCATCACGAGTTTGGCGGCGTTTTTCTTCCATATTGTACCTATTATATCCATAAAACATATGTTTCTTATGGATAATGCATGTTTGTTTCCGATCGAGGAAGCTATGGCAATGACGACGCAAAGTATTGTTATTTGACGTCATAATTAAAAGACTGGACAGTGAAATCACGCACACGGCGTTACACACTAGTGGGAAACATGCACCAAAAACATTGATCAAGTCCAAGCTGGTTTAACGAACGTGTCGAGAGTGAGGCTACCTACAATGGCTGTAGGAGAAAGTTACTGTACAGAAATATATGTGATCATCTTTAAAATAATTCGGATAACGCCATGAATTGCAGTAAGTTATCATGACTTGTATTTATCTTACAGCTTAGAAACCACACCAAACAACAAACCATACATTTGAATAAAAAAAGATTTTTTCCGCGGTATTTTAAAAAATACCAGCGCCAGAAAAATATCCAGGTCCAGAGAATGTTACGGCGTGTCTCGACCCTATCGACGGAGTACACAGGAAGTAAGATGGAATCTGTCGAACAAATGTGAAGCAATAATTGGATTAATGTGGTCTCAAACAGCTCCTGTTATTGACTGGTACATCATGCCGATATTTACTTTGTGTTTGACGGGATAAACCCTTTTTACAGCTATCTAAGAAATCAGATACTCGCCAGTCGTAGTAACAGTTTGGCTCCGTGGCGTAATGTCGATAGGGACTCACAGCTTGCACTTACTCAAACGAAATAATTATAAAAAAAATACAGAGGAATTCCGAGAACACGTGTAAAATATATAACGGGAAAGTCGAATTCGATAAACCCCTTTTTGTTTATCAAGAAATCAAATACCTAAGTAAAACAAAATCTCCAGTTTTCTCGGTAAGGTGAACGGCATTTCTTGAAACCCAATATCGAAGGTTATCATACCTTCAGTAGGTATGTTTATCAAAAGAAACATAATCACTGTCCTTATATTTAGTATTGGTCATAAAGCGTATAATTATACAATTCGATGTCTATCTGGCCAGCTGTTGTACAGTGTACATAGACCTTATTCACGCGCGGTAGGCGTGACCTGCAGTTGTCAATCACAACGGTTTTTACCCGGTCTTCTCGGCTCTTGAGTTGAAAGAGAACTTCTGTGTGAAAAAGTAAAAACATTGACATGATCTGGATCTGTCAAGTAGTCACACTATCGCGGTTTGAGAAGGAAACCTATGGCGGCCGGTTCCGGCCATTTCGACTTGTCGTATTAGCGCCTGTTGTCGTCAGGAAGCTATCACAGCACGACGGACGGAAAAAAACCCGACAAAATGAAGTCGATTTGATTGAAAATGCTGCTTGAACTATATGATGCATCGCGTAGCATTATGCGAACTTAATGCTTTTGTAAAAAGCTCTTACAGTTGTGTGACCGCACAACGCACCAACAAGAGCGTGCGCACATCGTGCACACCGTCCAAACATGGTGCGCATAATTGTGCGATATAACAATCGTTCACCCCGTACTTGTGCGCTTCTCTGCGCACAAATGTGCGATTTGTCCATATTTTGATCGTTCGCACATCGTGCACACATCGTGCGCACACCGCACGCCGTGTAACGTTGTGCTACATTGTATCCCACAATCGTATGTTGTAAACCTTAAAAACCTAAGTTGTACGAAATCACATGGCCTGTGCGTGTTTTATGGTAAGTCTCTCTTATTCAAATATAGACTAAACCATTGAGACCAGACCAAGAGACCAGATCTGACCGATGGGACCAGATCAAAAGATCCAGACCGTGAAAACCAACTGGACCAAAGAGACAAGATCTGACCAATGGGACCAGATCAAAATATCCAGACCGTGAAAACCAACTGGACCAAAGAGACAAGATCTGATCAATGGGACCAGATCAAAAGATCCAGACCGTGAAAACAAACTGGTCCAAAGAGACCTGACCTGACCAATGGGACCAGATCAAAATATCCAGACCGTGAAAACCAACTGGACCAAAGAGACCAGACCTGACCAATGAGACCAGATCAAAATATCCAGACCGTGAAAACCTACTGGACCAAAGAGACCAGACCTGACCAATGAGACCAGATCAAAATATCCAGACCGTGAAAACCAACTGGACCAAAGAGACCAGACCTGACCAATGGGACCAGATCAAAAGA
>JAUMHH010188051.1:0-14364 GCA_032359455.1 Chlamys rubida
ATAATGCAAAACAAAACAATATCCAATAAGATCAACTGTCAAAAATGAAAGGAATATTAAGTGTTGATTATTATTAGCAAGATTCTAGATATATTTTTCTTTAGAACAGAAGTCGAACATTTTAAGTTTGTGTGTAGGCTGGAGTTCCGGCTGTTCCTTTTTTATGGTTTTCTGTCCGATACTTATATCAAAAATATCAAATTTACAAAAAGTTTGGTATTTTTTTTTATTTTAGTTCATCGTAACGTAAACATATGAATTTAATAGATTTTTGTTCATGTACATTATCTTCTCAGGAGCGCTAATGGAAAAAATCCATTCTATCCCTATATGGTTATCGTACAGCTTAGCAGGAGGCCGTGGCTACTGGCAAAGGTGGATGATTATAATAAAATGAAATCTTAGATAAATCCAATTCTTTATTTGTTTAACGATCATAACGAACAGCCCGAAGGTGACGAGTCGCTCTCCTCACATTTAACAAAAGTGATCGGTACAACTTTTACATTATCAACTCACAGTAAAACATACAGGAAGTGCATGGACATTTACACTGGTCAATCTTAGGTTAATTATAAGAAATATTATAAAATCTCTTAATATTAGGAAATCCAATAACCTTATCATGGAATCTGCTACGAAGATGTGCTGATAACAATGTGATTTGTTGATGTAAGGGTAGAGAACGTTGTTCTGTCCATCATAGGACGGTATAAAATCACAGTAATGATGTAACAATTCTATCATGTCGGTTATGTAAGCATACTTTTCATTGGTTTACGATAACGTTTACTTTGCAGATAGAAACGCGGCTCTCTTCCAATGGTTTCCTCTTTGCTGCTTTCGCTGTGTTCCAATTTCTTCACCCTCGTTTTATATCCTTAATGATATATGTTTCTAATTCCATATCAATTTAAGAAAATTTGGTAGATACAATAACACAATACCGTGAGGAAAAAATTAGAACGCATAACCATAAGTAAATCTTCACAATATTTATATTAAGAGAAAGCCTATTTATTACCGGAATCTAAATGGAGAAGTATTTTATCTTCATACAATATAAAGTCAAGGCAATTTGTTTATTATAGTTTCATATATAACAATTACATCGTACAAGTATATAGTTACACAGTATAAAAACATATAGTTACATAATAGGGAGCAATCATCTTAATGTAATAATATATAGACCATATCATAATTTTGTTAAGAACAGTTATAATACGTAATATATTAATTAAATAAAACAAACTATCACATGTTCTAATTGATTGGGACAGCCCCTACCTAACAAGCTCTCTGGATTGTGTACTTACATATTATATACTATACTAATTAAAAGGTTTCTTTGACATTTACTGCCTTAAAACATGATGTCTTAAAAAAACACAATACCAATGGTGATAAATAAAATGAATAAATACATATATATAATATAGATATAATTTCCTATTTCTACATTGTAGTGAACTTTAGGTTTCCAAGGGTTTACCAGCGAGGTCTGCTAAATTCACACTAACTAGTAGCTAATTATAATTTAAACGGAAGATTATTTTTATAAAAAAATTCCGATTGACTCCTTGCATCATATTCAACAAATGCATAAAATAGTAAATGAAATTGTATGCGATATTCAGCCGAAAATGGCTTACAAGACACTGTTTAAAATTATAATTAGTCACATTGACCGCTACGTCTTCTGTACATATCATATAAGTGGTTTGCAAGTGGAATATGTAATTCCTCGGAAGACATCATAAAATAAAATTTGTCAGTGTTATTAAGTCTTGCAAAATCATTTCTTATATTATTTGCTACATTAAATAGGGATCATCTGATGTCATTATATACATTACATTCAATTAAAAAGTGTAATTCATCCTCTATAGTTATTTACATTTGTACATATCTTACATGAGCTAGATGTGGGATCACAGGTTTGGCGTATCTGCCAGTTTCCACTGCTAGAGGTAGAGAGCCAAATCTAAAATTGAAAAGTACTCTTCGTTTGCTATTTTGTCTAACAAGCTTGACATAAGAATCCGGGATATTAAATTTGATTTAAAAGTTCAGTAAGCTCTCAACCTGTTACCATTTATATTATCACTATCAGTCCATATAGACTCGTACCATTAATCAGCATCTGAAATAATTAGTTTTTCTTTCACTCGTCTGATCTTGTGTTTGACAGATTTTGAAGTTTTTCGTAATATTACCATTTGCATCTCTCATCTCTCATTGTATTTGGTATGGTATTCAGTCTGTCGTTTTTTCCTACCTAGCTGGCCTATCTTATATCGTTAATATTTCGTTGATATTCGTTGATATCGTCGTTTATCACGTCTAAGTATTTTGTTAAAAGGTTTACGATTGTTTATGTATTGAGTCCTTATATTAGTGTTCGCTTTAAACTTACATGACCGTTACACTTTAACCATAACCTTTCACTCTCATTACGCTTGTGTACTGGATTCTGTAACTCATCATTCCAATTTGGTTTACGTTGATTGTAGAATTTATACTCAGTCCCCGTACCAGTTCTAACGTTCAATGTGGGTAACGTAGCCTCCATTTCACTTTCGATTAACTTGGTCAAGCGACTGTATGCCTGGTTAACATCTGAGGAGACCTCTAAGTCATGTTCTATTTCGTCAATAGTCGTTAAAAAATTTCTCATTGCTTCATCGTCTTTCATAAAACTTTCTGGGACAGTTTTAGTATTGAATCGCTGAGGTCCGTTACAGCTAGTCTCTAGTTACGTCCATTTGATTTTCTCCATTACATAATTGAATATTGAATTCTAATAAGGAATGGTCAGGAATACGGTCGATATGATTTAACGACAGATTTTCACTAATCTCCGACATGAGTTTAACCTTAAAATAATTAACACTGTTTAGTTTTTCATGAGGTACAAGTAAATAATCAACTACAGACTTTCCTTTTGATGAAACTTGGGTATAGTTTTGGTTACCTGTTCTATCGTTAGCAATACAAAAGTTGGTATCGGAGAGGAAATCACTAAGCTGATAACCGTGATCGTTTATAGTGTTGTCGATAACAACGCGATCTGCTATATCATCGACACCTTCCACATAATCAGTAAGGTCACCACATCTTGCGTTAAAGTCCTCCATAATGTAAATATGGCCTAAGCTTTGGTACATGTACCCTTCCCGATCAGATTACTGAAAAAAGTCTCCGCGTCAGAGGCTCGTGATGAATCTTTAGGAGGGAGATAACATACACATATAAAAAATACTTCACCGTCGTCATTATCAAATTTTACCCATATACAATCTTCACACGAGTCATCAAGGGTAACGCATTTATATTGTTGGTAAAAATAATCTTTTATAAAAATGCATACACCACCACTGGCATTAGAAATGGTTTTTCTGTTTTATTAAAATGGTGTGTATCACTCCAAAACGTTTCAGCGCAACAGAATATTTCAAAATTAAGAGATTTAACAACAGTTCCTCTAAAAAGCGAGTTTTGAAAACCTTTCACATCTTGTCATATAGCCCATCCACCAACATTGAGGCAACCGATGTGCGCCGTGTACCGCGACCCCTGTGCTTCCTATCTCCAGGCGTTCCGTTCCTTGGAGTCAGTCCATCTAGGGGTTTGGTTCCTTCTGTAATTATTGTGTCCTCCCTGACGGTACCTATGTCCGTCATGTATTCCCTCTGATGGAAAGTGTCTGTCCTCATGGTAACGCATATTCCTGTGTTGTTGGTCACGAGATGAAGGGTCCCTTCGTGAGCGTTATAAAATCGCCAAATATCAACACTTTGCCCCTTTTTTATTTCTTAACAATCTCTTCAGGTTGGTTAGTTAAAATTGTATGCAGGTTCATGTGGGACGCTTCTATGACTTGTACGATATGTAATCTGTCATCTTCACCAGACAAAAGCAAAAACTATTTAAGCTGTTGCAAAGCTAATAGAATTCGACGTGTATATATAATGATTTGGGCCAATTTGACGACAAGTGCCAAAAGACCACCTATATGTAACAAAGTAAATGGTAGCAAATATTCCGTTAGAGTTGTGTCCCTTCACAGGTAAGAAGCCAGTCTGATCAGCAATGGTATGCCTGTTTATATGGCTCTGAGGGGGGTATCCGGATATGGTATGATATCATCTACGGTGACTTAATTATATTTTTTTCCACTGCCGTTGAACCCAAAGTACGCGTGCGAAATGCTCGTGCTTTACATTGTTACTCACTCATTGCTTCAGTTTACTTATTCATATGATCATTTTATTTATTTATTAAACTTGGTGCAACAAAACCGATTGTCAAAGTAAAAATAAATGGCAACAGTGATGTTACATACTAAGACATCCATGCACTACATAAATGTAAGATAGATAACACTGCATATTCATGAAAATTAACGTGCCAAGTGGTTAAAACGATTGACAAACCAACTTGAAATGTTTTAAAACATATTGCAATAAAAGGAGACTTAAAAGAAAACATAGTATATCCAAAGATTCGATCCAATTCACCCGAGTTTCTGTTAAAATTTCTTATTGCACTTTAAACACTGATGAATATCTATTTCACTGTGTGGACAATCTAATTTGTTTAAGTGCAGAGGAACGTAAAAATTTCTTGGAGCTAGATTACCATTTTTGTGTACTATAGTTAGGAACAATCAAACAGACCATGAACAAACACATTTAACAAAAAGATAAAAAGATCCAAATATTGGTGTCTGCTCTTTCTCTAATATTAGAAATATTAATATATACTATATAATAATTATATAGTATTCAGATCAACCCGGATGCGGATGTTTCTCGGCTGGGCAATTTAATGGTGGCGAAGATTAGAAGAAAGGGCTTGGAGGACGAGACGCACATTTATTTTTCTTCGTTAATTGTCTTTCTATGTTTAGTGTATGTTGTTTTGAAGGTTTAAACATATGAACTTCCTGTCGTAGAGTACTGTGTCTAATATATTAATAGACATATGTATATCATACATGTATATTACTGGTAAAATTCTATTTATTCTAACAACTTCCATATCTACAATCTCCATGCATTTGGCACCAGAACAATTGTTTCTCGTTGCATTACATATACATGTACATGCACGATAATACACATCAAAACAACAGTGATTATTTGACAATAGAGGTTTGTTGTGTGTTGGGATGTTGATGACCCCGTGTAATGGCGGTGTCAGAGATACCATCATACCTTACCTGACACGAACTAGTCAAATGACAAAGCCGGTTAAACGGTGTATACGAATCAGATCGACACCTCCAATACATATATACAAACAGTTTTCAAAGGTATCCATGTTGTTCGTTGTCTGATACCACGTGATCGGGCATATCGTTTTTATGTAAAGCTTCCCCAGCTTACTAAAAAATTAACATTAATTACTTTTTCTGACGATCTGGGGTTTTTTCTGTAATATTTTATTGTAATATTTATCACAAGTCATACTAGTTTATGTAAATTCCGCCAAACGTAAGTGCCATTTTAAGATTTAGTTCAAATATAATATAAGCATAAAACACTAGCATTAACGTATCAATTACCTCACGACATTTTATAAATCGTATGATATTATGCTGTAAAGAATAAATATAATATACAGCATTGCAGGCATAATGTTTACTTAACTTTAATTATTCACAAATCAATCACATCACTATTTTTGCAAACAATAGTATTTTTGCCCGCAAAATGTTACCAACTTCTCAGCTGTAAGAAGACAGATCACAACCCATTGATTTGTTTTAAATACCAAAGTCTACAAACTGATATTGTGAACGGACGTGATAATATCAAAACTGTATTCAAAAGGCCAGCCACCACCTACAACGTCATTGTTGTGGAACCGTGCATGCTTTGTATACATTGTCTACGTACTATCGTAAACATGAACCTTTGTTAGGTATACTTCATTCATTTGCGAACTAAAGCCACGTGCTGGTCATGGCCTGGGATAGAACAGTTTAACTTGTACACTACTTTATTTGTCATCTACGTTTAGATATATAGGTAATTTACAGTTTCTATGGACTAGAGAAAAAACTGTATACTACATAGTGTGTAATATGTTACTTCGGGGAATTTTCATTATCGTTACCCGGATTAGATGCAGTGTTGAGACATTCCGCTGAAGACATAGTCCGTGGAAGGTATACCGGTGACAGTTGTCTGACCATTTTGAGCTGTGGTATGTATCACGCAATACAGTGCTGTGTCATATATACATACTATTGTTGTCTATAGCATAGAGATAATGCTAAAACAGTTATAACATTTGTTTTGAAATAATCTCAGATCAGTCTTTTATCATTTTCCAATCTATTGAATACCTTTTAACGACTCATAATTGTTCATATGTATTTTTTTCACAATACGCACCCATGTGCATTTAAATAGCTACACAGGTACCAAGTCTATGGGGCTTGTGTACGACAACCAACAGCATTGTGATCCCAACAATGACACACGAAGTTTTAATAATAGACTCTGTTACATTATACAAGACGACGGATGTGATAACATTGAACTTAGTTTTCCTTTAGACTGTCTACAGTACGATATGATATTCTGTAAGCTGTAATGAGAATGAATCTCACTCTATGACTGATAATGATATTTTTGGTGACCATCTATGTAAAATAAATCTAAACAAAAAATTAATCCATGTCATGTTTCATTGTTGAAGTTTTAGTAATATTTGAGAAAGTCATGCTTTTTAACAATAGATAACGATGGGGTGTGGAGCCAGTTTATCCAAGACAACAGACACTGTCACCCAGCCATTAGACCGGGAGCAGCAGGAAGCAGCGAGAAAAGCGGATGATAAACCGTCATTTACCTCGGAAACACAAATGGAGGTAGAATATATTGGAGAAGACGAAGTAAGTCAAATTTTCGTCAAATGAAAGATTCGCATGCTTTTCCTTAAATTTTCTAATACCCCAAAATCAGTTCAATACCTTATTTTAAATGTTTATTTACAAGACAAGGAAAAGTCATTGAGTTATTTCATTAAGTTTTCACAGTATTGAATTGAATTTGGAGAGATTGTATAGAATACAACCCGTTGGAAAGATAGTACATTGGCTTTTAATTTTGCCAAGTTTATTTTAAAAGATGGCGCCCGTTTGAGATGACAAAAATTCAAATATTCAAATGTTTTCAAATATATTTTTTAATGTATATTGATTTTTTCCGAATGATGATGGACAAATCGATACACGTAATTTTTTAGATTTCTATTAAATTGAATGTCTTTTTCTTCTAAGATATGTTTTATGTATTTAATTGTGTCTTATATTGGGATATCTTTACACTTCATTTGCCAACGACACAAACCTGCAAACGTTCACTTTTGCAAAATGACTAAGCGTTTGAAATTTAAATATCAGATATTAAACGATTCCAGTGTTTTCTGTGATCAAGATGAAATGTTTGTCTACGATTAACAAACAACGGAGTGACATATAAATCAACAACTTATTCATTATAACGTATATTATTCCCAACCCTACTTTAGCGGTGAAATGTCATTTTCATTTAGTCTATATCAAACGCGATTCGTATACATGTATAAGTTTGAGTTACTTTTCACATTTTTCTGAACAAGAGAAGCTACGTACCACTTGTTCAGCAAAAGTGAATCTGTTACAGTTTAAAAATAATCCTCGATACTCCAGGAGTTACGCTCATGTCATAGCAAAAATGAAGGCTCAGTGTGCGCCACCTTGTGGATGAGACAAGAAGACCAGTTTATCCTTTGATGTATATCAAAAGAATATCGCGGTCGCGTAAAGTTATAACTGACTGGCTTTGAATTCGGGCGTCGCTCCTCTGTAATCTTCAAATGGCATGTAAAAGCCTGGCGATTGGTCAGGTTATTTTACCTGAGACCAATCAAATAGCTAGCTACGTGCCTTCAATTTTGCTATGACATATTCCAGTGGTGCAGAAAGCGCAAGTGATCGTAACACCTGGAGTATCGAGGATGAGTTTAAAGGGACTTTTACTGTTTGTACTAGGTGCAAAAAACTATCGCAAATGAGTTTTCTTTCCTCAGTGACATTTTAAAACAAACCCGATAAAAGCATATGTAGCGACAATTTTTTAAAAGAAATAGTACTGCTTTACGCTTATTCTCTTATGTAAATTTTTAAATGTTTGACACCAAAAACAAACCTCAGACGAATTACCTCAATATTTCCTCTGTAAAACAATAAACTGTTACTATATGCAATAAATTTATTTCAGTTGAAAATAATGAAAACTTTGCGGCATTATCCAAAGCCAGTCCCTAATCCTAAAGGTCAGAAACAAGAAACACCTGTACAGTGGTTTAGTGATTGGACTCCTGAGTGGCCGGATGCGGTCCAACGCATGACTAAACAAAGACAACCGAATTCCCAGGATACCGACTCCGGTCTCGAGGATGTAGCTAATATCGGTCTCACCGTCAAAGATATCGAGTTCAGGGCACGTCACGTAAGTCTGATCACTTTGGCTTTGTTATGGCGGCATTCGTGTTTTGCTGTTGAGAGACAGTGATCATATGACGGTTGACAGACGGCATTCATGAGGCTTTTTAGAGACGGCAACCGTATGCTTGTTTAGAGACAGCACACGTATGCCTAAAAAAGACGGCACCTGTATACCTGTCTAGAGACAGCACCCGCATGCCTGTTTAGAGACAGCACCCGTATGCCTGTTTAGAGACGGCATTCGTATGCCTGTTTAAAAACGACGACAAACATTTGCTTTTTAAGAGACGGCACACATTTGCCTGATCGCAGACGGCACACGTATGCTTAGTAATAGAAAGCACCCGTATGCATGTTTAGAAACGGCACACGTTTGAATAATTAGAAAAAGCACTCGTACATTGTATACCTGTTTAGAGACGACGATTAACATTTGCTTTTTTAGAGACAGCACACGTTTGCATGATTAGAGACGCCACTCGTATGCCTGATTAGGGACAATACTCGTATGCCTGATTAGGGATAATACTCGTTTGCCTGTTTAGAAACAATACTCGTTTGCCTGTTTAGAGACAACTCTCTTATGCCTGTTTAGAGACAACATGCATATGCCTTCTTAGATATGACTTTTAAGAGACGGAACCAATTTGTGCCTAGACTTCAGATTTCTTCACTTCTACACTTTAAGTACATGGAAATTTATCTATAGAACGATTTCAACTGAATACGTGTGTTTCGGAATGGTCTTAGGAAAGAATGTAAAATATTGTAGTTAAGTACCTTGTACATTATACTCCTCACGATTTATGCAATTATGGCATCATCATGTTATCCATGTGTATATAACTGAAAAACAATTTTTTCATCCAATGTAAAATAGATAATTCAGCAATTTCACTCAATATGTGAATTTTGTGAATGAATTATAAAATTGAAGAACAGAGTGTCGATAGCCACGATATGTGTATGTTCAATTTCAGACTACTCCCTCCTGTTTTTTCATAGATATGTGTGAGCATAGCTTTAATGTTAGAGTTTCTGTTGCAGACACCACGGTATTTCAATGAGAGCTTCGACGATTTGTTGGAGTACCTTGTCATGGGTGTTGATGCTTCAGCACGGCCTGATATGTTGGTTGTACGAGCTCTCGTGGACTGGCTGAGCAGTCAAAAGCTCAACACCTATAAACACTTAGAAGGGACAGAAGACTCACCTGAAGGGTGCCTGGCTCTTCTGGCGCAGAAGCGCACAACATTTTCTACCGTGTTCACCATCATATGCCGGTAGGTCCTTGTTAGCTCTCAGGCAACAGTAGCTTGACATTTTATACGTTTGCTATATCTAATTTCAAAAACGATCTCATCGGAACTCTTCTGTCAGTCAAAATAACCAGAGAGAATCAATCTACAGTGTGTTCGTTGTTGGTTGCATTTTAACCGTGTCATCGGCTAATAAACAGTCAAAATCAATATTACTATTATACTGGATATGATTGACAAATAATACTGTAGAACTGAAATTTGTTTTATCTTCAATAACATGAAATATTTATTTCATGGCTATGTTTGTCGATTATTAGGAGAGAAATTATTTAGGCTTAACTCTGATGGTTACTAATTTGTAGGTGTTCTGTGTGACAAAAGAAGCATTTATACGGTACTTACATTTTAGCTTTTGTGGACAAACAGTATGTAAAGGAAACATCATATGTCTGTTTATACAGTAAATACTAGTTTGCCATATTTATTCTGTATAGGAAAGCTGACATACTATGTGTTCAGGTCGGTGGGATGTGTAAAGCGCTCGGAAGGTACCAACCTGGAGATAACAACATGACGAACTTAGCGTGCCTGTGGAATGCAGTCTACATAGAAATGCAGTGGAACATCATTCATCCAATATGGATGTGCAGGACTTATGTTGGTACAAAGTCGAATGGTTGGTTCAAATTTGCAGAAAAGTCACAACTTCTATCGAACTTCAACAAACAAGCATTCACAGACTACTATATGATGACCGACCCGGAGGAGTTTAAGAACACGTGTTATCCATTTGATTCCCAATGGCAATTACAAAAGAAACCCATGTCAAGGAAGGAGTTCCTTGATCAACCCTATCTATTGCCACCGTTTTTTGGTCTAGGACTCGTACTCAAATCAAAACATGCTTGTGTTCTAGACGTTAACACAGGTCAAGCCCTGATCGAAGTCGAAGCTAAGGCAAAAAACTCATATTTGCTTCATCTTTGGTACGAGCTGTCTTTCGGAAATAGCATTTCCTTGCTGAACGAATCAGACAGAAAGTACGTAGAACCACAGGTGATGCCAAAGCATGTGCGAATGGTTCGATCAGGAAACAAATGGAAGTTTGACATTCATCTACCTGTGGAAGGTACATACAAATTTGCAATATTTGCTGGCCCTAACCAAAATCCACTAGTACGAGTTTGTGAGTTCCTTCTGAAGTGTTCATCGCGCAAATCAAACTGCCTCCCTCTGCGTATTGATCCTGGACCTACTGGATTTGGGCCAAACATTTCATGTGAACTAGTTGGTCTCGTGATTCCCTTGAAAACTCGAGGCGAAATTTACATAAGAAAGAGTGACGTGTTCGTCGCAAAATTTCTAGTCGACGGAAATGTCGCCGATAAAATAGAAGTAAAAGCAACATTTTACGCCTCTGGGTTTGCTGGTTCGAGAACAGAGAAAGTGTTATGTGAAATAAGCAGAAAGCAAAGAGAGGTATCTATAACTGCCACGGTACCTAAAGATGGGGAATACATTCTGACGGTATGGACAGCTAGCAACTTTGAACAGCGCAAAAGGAATGGTTATCAACCCGTCTGCCATTACTTGTTAACGTCGTACGCTACAGCTGTACAGGAGGTCAGTATATATTGTTAATGATACAATGTTACATCTATTCAGACGGTCAACATGTGTTGTTGACGTCGTTTGTTAAAACTGTACTGGTTATTAGTATTTGTTGTTGATATCGTATGTAACATCTTGAGAGAAGATCAACATTTGTTGTTAGCATCATTTATCACATCTGAACAGTATATTAGTAGACGTCGTAATCACACTTTGGCAATAGTCAGTTCATATGCCACACCTGTACAGGATGTTAGTATGTATTGTTGCCGTTGTTTGTAACACTTATGTAATTATTGGTATTTGTTTGTTGACGTCGTATGTCACACCTTCACAGAAGATCAGTAGTTGATGTTTACGTTGTATGACACACATGTACAGGGAAAAGTGAATAAGTCCACGTCTAATGTTACACATGTACAGGATAATAGTAAATATAGCTGGCGTCGTGTGTTATACACGTACAGGAGCTCAGTATTTACTTTTGGCGTTGTGTGAAACATCAATGATAGATGAAGGTATATCATTGTTTTACTAGTGTACTGGTATTATCTGAAATTTGAAGAACAGTTAATAACAAATAACCCCATATGTTGATATCCTGTGTTCGGTGGCGAACAGGGCACGAGCTATTTATTGTTGTCCTTCGTTATTTGTGTTTCTATGTTACACACATACAAATAGATATAATACAGTTTTGCATATTCTGGTTTTGTGAGGATATGTATTAACATTATGTGTATGAATTGATTTTTTTCCAATTGTCAGACTTCTCTATATTGTTATTTCAAGTCTCCCCGACAAAGACACCAGAGACGAAAACTCCAAAGTGCCATGGAAGCAGAAGACATGAATGGAATGGAAAATGCCATAGGACTATGCATTAAAGAAGGAATAGATCCGAATGATGATGAACTTGAATACGCCAAACTCAAATGTCAGATCATCAAAGCCAGGAAAGGTAATTATTAGACTTAATTAACATAATTTTATTCTCTACAACAATTAAGGATTGCGTCAGTCTCTTGATCGTTGGTGTCCTCTATATTTTCTTGGATTTAGCAAGACATCTTGCCGGTTGCAAGATTTGGTTTTTGATACTTTTTATTTTTTTTTGCTTTCTTATCTGTCGACTTTGAGTTTCGTTTCTTTCCTTGTGTGTTGGCGCTGTTTGAAAACGCAGGTTTAGCAGGCGGGCACAAAATGTAAGGTAAGGATAGGTGATTGTTCGTAAAATTTGCTACTGTGTTTTAATGGCAGTGTTTTTATGCTGACAAACATCATCATCATCACACTGATATCGTGAAAATTTGAAACCCACGAAAAAAGCCTTCATGGTAATTGCAACGAATAGAAATATGTTCTAAAACAGTTGGCAATCCAACTGAATGGAAGTACACCAATATGTAAAATCCTGTGTTTTATTGTATATCTTTCAGATGTACATGATTGCAGTCTGAGAAAGAATCTCGACATAACAGTACAGACCCTGAAGTTTATCAATCAGTCCAGACTGACCAAAGTTCTCTGCCAGGAAATCGTGACACTAAACACTTTAAAGGAAGGACAAGACTACGGCCACGTGGATTCGGACTATATGGAGACGGAGACAGAATCGGAGTACTCTCTACAGTACTCCCTGGAACCCAGAAACCATTTAACACTACAATAGAAACCTGTAAATCCAGACACGTTCATGCCTGCAAGAAATCTTGAAGTTATGCTTTAATTATAAAAACAAATGTGCTTAATTTTACAGAATGTACTAGCATCATTAGAATGATTTAGAATGAGGTTTGTAATTGCATATATGTACTGTACACCGTTAAATGTTCACCGCTTTGTAAATTTTGCCCTTTTCTCCGTCTTGATTTAGGGTTAATTCCTCACGAAGTTAGTACACAGCTTCTTGTATATACTATGGGAATATTTTCATTTTGAAATGCGAAATTAATATTCAGCCAATATGGATGTACACAATGCTGTACGAGATCAACTTTATATCTTCAAAGCTTTATTTCAATGGGAAATAAGCAATATACCATGTAAGGAAATGGAGACATGTTTTCAAATTACGAGGTTTTTAGGAACCTCTCGTGTTGTAAGAAAATAAACGTGTTTGATAAGTGATAGAGAGCTTAATTGAAAATAAGAAAGGAAGTATATCTGAAATATTTATATATTGATTTCAGGTAATTTATTACTGTACAATCTAGTTTGAAAATGTTGCAGAAACAAAGAAACTTGGGACTCCGGCTTTATACACTGTTTCATCTAACATCTTATCATCGACAAAATGTATACCACCTCAACACACTTATCACAGTTAATCACAATGCATAATAAGAAGACATACTATCTTATTTACTCAATTACAATACATTGTATATATTCTTTGTATGATAATGTACATAGTTCAACAAACTGTCTTATTGCATGTATAGTTCTTCTTCATACTTTTGACAACTTGTGTGCTCTTTGCCAAACACTGCCGACTGCTTGCTATAATTTGTGCAATAATTTCAGTGTAGTTAAACAATATATCAAGAACAGTGATCATTGGTAACACTATATGACAGCTTTGCAGACCCCACACGTCATTGATACGAGTCATTGATACCTGTATTACTTACCTATATTTATTTATTTTCTAAACCGGACATAAAGGTTCCTAGATTGCTAATCCGGCATTTGTAAGCCAAACAACTACAACAACCAACATTTTGTCGTGGCAAACAGAAGGAAATGTACAACGTTTCTTGCCAAATCCCACCTGGTGGTATTGGAAAGATGCTCTTAAGGATTAACCTTCATTTTGACTGCGTATACGGTAGTATGAAGAATATGTTCGTTGCCAACTGCGTTCATACTACTGTATACGCAGTCAAACTGAAGATCAATTCTTATTTTTACATATTTTCCTACTATGATGGTACACTCAGAATAAAGCTAACTCCAATACATTTGCTTTTATAATGGTACAAA
>JAUMHH010188062.1:0-14363 GCA_032359455.1 Chlamys rubida
CCACCACCACCAACAACAACCAACAACAACAAACAACAACAACAACAACCAACAACCAACAACAATCACCACCACCACCACCACCACCACCACCACCACCAACAACAACAACAACAACAACAACAACAACCAACACCATCACCACCACCACCACCACCACCACCACCAACAACAACCAACAACAACAAACAACAACAACAACAACCAACAACCAACAACAATCACCACCACCAACAACCAACAACAACAACCAACAACAACAAAAGAATACCGAACTGTCAATAGAACAGCAAAACCGTAATTCAAATTCAAAATCAATGAAAGATTTACAAGGAGAATAAGGCCATGTATGTTGGAACGCTAAATCAATTATCGTAATATCCTGATAGCGAGAACAGTGGTAATAAAAACAAATCAATATGACACACTTACAAGCATAATAAAAACACGGACTTTAATATATAACACAAAGAAATAACGTATTTTAAAGCATAGCATTTTGAAAATGTTGTATGGATCAGAAATGTCCCTTTTATTATAAAAAGAGTAAGAATAAATTCAAAAATGATGGCAAAAAAAAATGGGACAATATTTTCAAAAATGTTGATTAGTATGAGTTGTAGAAAGATTATTATCACAACCAGTAAATGATTTATGTGTGACGTTTCGATGACTAACACAATACGTACCATGTCACTTTCATCAGACAAATTACCAGTGAAGTGTATGTGCATAAAAGTGTCAAATAATGTAAAAGTTGGCAATTTAAAAATAAAAGTCAAATTGGATACGATATAAGCGTATATACAATTACTTGTTATACAAGTTCGAAATGACGCATCAGATCGACAATTTCGTTCTGCTAAGCTTTGCTTAAAATACTTGTCATAGATGTGCAAGAGTCTAGGAGCCCCCTCGTCTCGGTTCTGAACTGGCCAACAGCGGCATATCAAAATTTTTGTCAAGCATATTTTAAATTTCGTGGAAATTAATATCAATAGGTTCCCACTCCTAACAGACGTATATCATATCTTGTTAATTATCTAAAATCAATGCATAGTTTATGTATCATTAATAGGAATCTCCCAGGCACTTCGCCATTCTCGACACTCCCGGGGTTACGTTCACTTTCGCGCTCTGCACCCCTGGAATATGTCATAGCAAAAAATCAAAGATACATGGTTATCTATTTGAATAGTCTCAGGTTTAAAAAAAAAAGAAGATCATGACGTTTGCTATTCAAGTATATACATCGATATCATTCTTTCGTTACGTAGACTCTAACGATTTCTTATAACATCAAGAGAAATGTTGCTTCAAGTGCTAGGGGGTCGCGGTGGCCAATTGATTAAGGCGTCTGACATACTGTTACCACTAGCCCCCCACCACTGGGTCGCGGGTTCGAAGCCTACGTTGACCGTCCTTAACTGACCATAGCTTTGATAGGATATTAAACAATACTAAACCAAACTAATTAAACCAACCCTACGTTGAGCAGTCGCAGTGTACTGGCCGCAGGTCGGTGTTTTTTCTCCGGGAACTCTGGCTTTCCTCCAACACCAAAACCTGGCACGTCCTTAAATGACCATAGCTGTTAATAGGACGTAAAACACAAACAAACTTAACCAAAATTTAAGTGCGACACGTTCTTAGGTTTTATTGCGACATGTAGTTGGTATTTTATTTTGTCTGGAGCGATATCATGATTCAAACCCTTAGTGAGTAACTTGTTATTGCTATTTGTCGAATTCCTTTTTGAACATTTTAACTTCACACTCAGTATGTAACTGAAAGCTACATCCCTCTCCCAGACGATTTAAATCAGTACAATGGCGTTGTTTGGTCATGTCGAAGGCTCGCTCATTTAAACGTTTCATGTACACGTGTTTATATCGATACAGTGTCATGTGATAAGGACTCGTGTGGTTTGGCGGCGAGCACAGCTAAGTCATGATTGTATGTGACAATCTCCCACACATCTATGACGAAGTGTTAGACAAAGCCTCGTTGATTCAATTGTCATCTCGTACACTGTAAACACCTTAGTGTGCATCCTCTTTACTGGCCATCTATCTGATGTAGGTGACAGAGTACACGTAGAGCTAGTCATCGAAACATTAATTAAACATATCATTGGCTGTTCTTTGTGAACCCATATACAATACATATTTAACAACCTGCGGTAACATTTTTTCGAAACAAAATGTTTTTTTGCGGTTGTTTTGCTAGATTTTTCTGTTCACAAAAGAATTTCGAACGAAAATGGCATTGCTTCGCAGTTCATTAAATTTGTCTGAGGACCCATACTTCATAAATTTCAACACAACAGGATTCGTCTTTCGTCTCTGACAATGCATCGGAACATAGAGATGTTTCCTATGTAATACTAGGTCTATATTATGTTCCCGGCGGCCACGTTGTTTGCAAGAAACGTAGTGCGCCTTGGGATTTTGGCATTTTTTTCTCTGTATTCAAGTTTTGTTATTAGGTCTTGCTAAAAAGCAATGGCTTAACATATGTCTCGCACTGATACAATTATTTAAACAGGAATATAAAGATAATGAGAACAGACGCTTTAAGGTATGAGCATAATTTCTTGAATAAATGTTTTTATACTTCAAAAATAATTATCCAGACGTCAGGATGCCCTCTGCATGACAAACGACAGATTACTTTAAAATGATATTATGCCGCGATAAAACATTCTGTATCATTTTAACCCATTACACTCAATTGTAAGATTTTTTTCCGGACATGCCTGATCCTAAAAAAGAAATTATTTACCAGTTTCCGTTTCCCAAATGTGGTTTAGTTAATGAAGGGTGTCCTGGTTCCGCGATTATGCAGGCGGAAGTAGGGACTTAAATACTCTTATATTAATCAGACCCCAAATAATTAATTTCGCTTTGCTGATACAACACCATAATGGAATAGGTGTGGGTATTGTGTGTCATAAACATACATTACACAATGGAAATTGTAATGGTGAGCTGGGGTATACAGGTATAATATCAAAATTTATATTCCCTGTGGATAATGGTAAATTCATATTAAGGCAAATTTGTGGGAGCGTACGTGTATTATTGGGAAGTTTTCCAGCATATGTAAGCAGCAGCTAATGTAGGGTGGAGTGATTTACTGGCTGCTAATGGCAGGGATCACTGATACACAAGCCATACCCTTTACCAAGTCTGTCCGCTCCGTGCTTCCTCTCGTTACCAGGCAAGTGAGCGCTTAATTAACATTTACTTGAACTTAATTCAATAATTGTCACTACACAAGCGCCATATTGATCCGTACATGATATACGTCTATCCCCACGCGTCTGTAGCTATTTGAAATATTAAACACGCCCCGTGTATGAACTTATCAAAGGAAAAATGACATGAAATATTACTTGCCAATACACATTTCACGGATTATTATATCCGGACTTTACACCAGTACTGGTGTATTTCTTAGAGTTGGAACTCTCATACTGGGAGGGACGATAGTTATATTATAGGTCATGTAGCGAGCCTCGCCTCCAAATATAGCGTACCAGACAGTAGAACTATACTTAGTATGCATCCAATTGGACTAGAAACCAATTATTTCATTATGAAGTCACAAGACCTATGCTTGGTATACCTCATTACAGCTAATTCATTCAATGGTGTTTGACCATCGTTAAGTTACCATCCTCTCGTCTAAGTACTTATAACACGGATCTGGTACGTACAGAGTTTTATTATATACAGTGTATCGATGCTAGCCGAGTCCCGTTTCTATTGGACATGACGGAGATCAGTCATCGATAGCTCATATAGTGTACGAACTGTTTAAAACACCCACCTGCTATAGACAGCTATATAATCGATACTGCCGCCGTGTCCTCACGATCGTGCGCGTGAGTTTGTAGCGCTGATATTTGAGAGAGCACACTCACCCACTCGCCAGTAGCTCCTCCAAACCGCGTCAGGTACACGTTGCTTGAAACGTTAAGGAAACAGTGAAAACTTTTCTTTTTTTTTCTCAAACTGGATGTCAACTTAGATTACAATTTTTGTGAATGGTGTAAATTGCGTTTGGGATAATGAGGAAAGGTATTATTATAAAATAATTCCAAATCTACGGGATGATAATAAAACATGAGTTGTGAATAAACAAACAAAAAATATCGACCATACCACGACAAAATGGCGACGGACATAGGTAACGTTAGCGATATGCTTAGTGACGCACCTGTCCTGCCTATACAAGTAAAACAGTTGACTTTGTGGAACGTTACTCATTCTTTTGATAATATTTCCGGTTGGGAAAATTCTACCATTAACGGAAGTTTTGCCAACATGACCGTCGATCCCGTACTGGAAAGGTTTCTTCCGTGGTCCCCGCCCGCACTCAACTGGCTATGGATACTACTTATCCCCCTGTACATTCAAATCTTTATTCTGGCCGTGCTGGGAAACGCCTTGGTCATCTTGACCCTTATACAGAACAAACGGATGAGGACGGTGACAAACGT
This sequence comes from Chlamys rubida, assembly GCA_032359455.1. Lineage (NCBI taxonomy): Eukaryota > Metazoa > Mollusca > Bivalvia > Pectinida > Pectinidae > Chlamys > Chlamys rubida. Next base: position 4,508 of record JAUMHH010188062.1, read on the forward strand.
GTTCCTGCTGAATTTGTCTGTGAGTGATCTGCTCTTGGCTGTATTCTGTATGCCATTCACCATTGTACCAATGATGCTCAAGAATTTCATCTTTGGGGAAACCATGTGTTACCTCATCCGGTACCTACAAGGTAAGACGACATACACGCTGAAATTTCAATAAGTTCAAATAAGGTTGTTTTATCATAGTACAAACTATGACATTTCTCCAACGCAAATATATCTCAACAAAAATAGATTGAATACAAATTAAGTTTATTTACAAAAAAAATTAGCTCTCAAACGAAACGATTATAGTTGTCATTCATAGACTATCAGAGAAGTCATTATACTTATCATTTAAAAGGAATCAGGTAAGTAATTGTACCTATTATTTATAAGGTACATGTATCAGGAAAGTAAGACAATAACTTGACTTGGGTATAAACAACACACTTTGTTCTCGTGAAGTACAAATTGTACGAAGCGGTAGAGGTACAGCTTTCTATAACGAGAGTGGGTAATGATCCCGTCTTGGAGATATATCCACAATGTCCGAAGTAATGAAAATCTATGTATTTTATACGCGAAATACATTACAAAAGTAATTAAACATAAAGAAAGTATGTGTATATATGCATGTAAATTACTAATAGACGTAAAAGATAAAAGTATATTTAATACTACCTAGTCGACCGAGACTAGGATATTACCAAAAAGTCACAGCACGTGCAATGCATATCAATCGGCTACACGAGGTCGAAAACTCGTCAGCCTGAAATATTCTTAGGCAGGACGCGTCCGTGTTCTTAATGCATTTGTAATGAAACAACTTCATCTATTGAACAATGAGTACAATGAAAATCCTAAACCTGTAGAACATTGAGAACAATTAAAACTCTACATGGTTGGAACAATGAGAACAATGACTATTCTGCAGCTGTAGAAATTTTAGAACAATGAATATTCTACAGCTGTAGGACTTTGAGAACAACGAATATTGTACAGCTATAGAACTTTGAGAACAATGTATATTATACAGTTGTAGAACTTTGAGACAATGAATATTGTAAAGCTATAGAAGTTTGAGAACAACGAATATTGTACAGCTGTAGACCGTTGAGAACAATGGATATTCTACAGCTGTAGGACTTTGAGAACAACGAATATTTTACAGCTATAGAACTTAGAGAACAATGAATATTGTACAGCTGTAGAACTTTGAGAACAACGAATATTGTACAGCTATAGAACTTTGAGAACAATTAATATTGTACAGCTATAGAACTTAGAGAACAGTGAATATTGTACAGCTATAGAACTTAGAGAACATTGAATATTGTACAGCTATAGAACTTTGAGAACAGTGAATATTGTACAGCTATAGAACTTAGAGAACATTGAATATTGTACAGCTATAGAACTTTGAGAACAATGAATATTGTACAGCTATAGAACTTAGAGAACAGTGAATATTGTACAGCTATAGAACTTTGAGAACAGTGAATATTGTACAGCTATAGAACTTAGAGAACAACGAATATTGTACAGCTATAGAACTTTGAGAACAATGAATATTGTACAGCTATAGAACTTAAAGAACAACGAATATTGTACAGCTATAGAACTTTGAGAACAGTGAATATTGTACAGCTATAGAACTTTGAGAACAATGAATATTGTACAGCTATAGAACTTACAGAACAATGAATATTCTTCAGCTGTAGACATTTGATAACAATGAATACTGTACAGCTATTGACCGTTGAGAACAACAAATATTCTACAGCCGTAGAATGTTAGGCGTAGTAACACGCATAACTCTACAGAAAGAGATAGTCTCTCAATTTTTATCATTAACTTTGAGTAAAATTCTCAACATCAATGTTGTTGAAGTATTTCCGCATTATTCGACTATAGCTCTGATTAGTTCGGCGTTATTTTGTATCAACTTAAGGAAAATAAACATAAACCACTTAAGATTGTACTTTTCTTTTATCGTGTATAAGTAAGGTGGCTTAAGTTGTTGGCGTTAACTAATACTTAAATTCCGTTTATTACACGGAGCTTGTTTATACCTGAAATAACGAACTATATACATGTATTAACATTCCCTGCATTGAACACAGAAGCACATATACCATGACGACAGTGCGAAGAGGTTATATAAAAAAATGGGACTTATTATATTTTTTTCGCCTGAAATATTTGCGGTGCTTTTATTACATATATTACAAACACAAGTTTAAAAAGTAAACTCTGAATTTTCATTCTTTCTTTTTGGTTAAGTTTTTTTTTACTTTTGACAAACAATCCTTTACCACCGGCATATGACGCGCCCACTACATGTATTAATCATGCAATTACTTGAAATATCACTCAACTTGCACGTGTAATTATTCATACTCAAACTGTTGACTGTGCATTTTCATGTAATAAACCATCATTATAAGCCCACATCCGGCGATATCGTCCGCTTTGGGCTATACCCACCCATATTAGGATCTAATAATAGCTAAACCGTCAAATGCTCATTCTGGTCCACTTTGAAATTTAAAATCGTTTATTTTAATCATTTGTGCGAAACCTGAATCAGGAGATCAAAATGGATTCACAACCAAACAAAATTATGGCGTCGGGCGATATTATAAAATTTAGAAAGAAAAAAAAAATCGAATTAAGGTCTGTAAATGTGCTTTAACGTTTATAAAACTCAACTAAATATCTTTGTATTCCTAATGTTACGGAACTGTATTAACACAACTTGAACACCCTGATTTCTAACGCGTGTACTTGTATCATATCGTGAAACGGTTCTCGTCATGTTGCTTATGTAAAAAGAAAGGTTGAGCCTTTACGACAGTGGGACCCTTTATATGTCCACATTGCCCTTTGTCGTTATCTACCGGGACGTAGTTTCATAACAAGGCTGAACATAACGTACCATACCTATGTCACCACGAGGACCATTACAATACACAATGGCGATTGTTCCGTAATTGGTAATATAATTACGTACGATAAGATCTAGGGAGTTGTCAACCAGGCAATATTTTATCCAGATTTGATTTTTACCGAGTCTTTTTTAACTCTGTTTCTTGCTGGAATTTACTCATAAAGTGATGTCAAGAAACTGTCACCGATACATATCTCAAAATCAAATACACAATGGTTCCGAACAGACTAGCAGTGTGTGAGAGTCCATTCGAGCGTGTAAACAAGTCAATTTGTAATAGATATACAAAATTTTCAATACACAATTCGTCATTGAGGTTTTAGACATCGACACACAATTAATCATACTACAACTTCTCCTAACGAGGACTGCGATGCCGGAAACTCATTTAGTGTAAGTATAGAGGGTAACGGACTTTTGATATATATAAGAATAAGAAGTCTCTTCACTTTCTTCCCTTACTTTTAGTGAGAGTCGGTTGCGTTACCCAAAGTATTCTGCGGATGATGAAGAAATTGATCAGTTGACTATTAAAACATATTAATAACTTTTATCAATATTTATCAATTTGAGAATTCTTTCGGTTTAAATAAGGATAGAAAAGTTTCAATTAAGGGAAGATCTAGTTATAACAAAGTACAATAAGTAGAATGCCTACAGAGACATAGACGGACTTCTGATACATGCAACAGCACCTGCTCAACACACTAATACAACCTGGAGCGGTATATTTCTGGAAGTCAGGACTAGAACGTCCGTGGTAAAGAATGTGGAGATTCTCTGCATTGGCATTTCTCATATAATCATACTTAAAAAGGCCATGTATCTATACATTGGCGGTGTGCTGCATGTAGGAGGGGGTCTTGGGGTGGGGTGGGATGGTGGGGAGGGGGATTATTAACGAAGTTACACGGTGTTTATCTCTTGGTGAATATAGTTGGATTCCTCGCAGGTGTATTTGGATACCGAATTATTGTTACTAAAATCGGCTTGACGTCATGTTTGATCCGAAATAAATAAACCTGTTGGAAAGAACATACTATCGCTGCAAAGGTTCTTGTAGACTTGGATGCAAGTACGAAGTAATTAGCAATCTCGCGTTAATCTCGTCCTTGTCTCTCTAATTTTAGCTGCGTGTGACAGCTCATCAGAATGTAAAGATATACACTCTTCTGTTACTGCAGCCTGTGCTGTAAACATTTAGAAACGAAGATGTTTTTGTTGATAATTGTATGTCATTTATAACAGTAAACAACAACTTGTTTTGTTGCTACGAGTACGTATAACCCTGCAAAATATCCTTACGTACACCTTTCCAAGCGTTTTGTATATTAAGTACGGTGTATGTATACATGTAACTATAGCATAGGTCCATAGGGCTTGTTCCATATGTATAACTATATAATAGCTCCATATGTACAGTGTATAGCTATAAAATTCAGGACTTTTGTCTCGGTTGATACGTTGTTATATGGACCTGATAGAGTGATATCAACCTCGTCAGAATGTAAAGATATAAACTCTTCTGTTAATGCAGCCTGTGCTGTAAATATTTAGAAACGAAGATGTTTTTGTTGATAATTGTATGTCATTTATAACAGTAAACAACAACTTGTTTTTGTTACACTACTAGTACGTATAACCCTGCAAAATCTTCTTACGTACAACTTTCCAAGCGTTTTGTATATTAAGTAAATAAGCTCCATATGTATACATGTAACTATAGCATAGGTCCATAGGAATTGCTCCATATGTAATACTATATAATAGCTCCATATGTGCAGTGTATAGCTATATTATAGGTACATATATATATATCTATACAATAGGTCCATTGGGAGAGCTATATCAAAGATCCATATGTACAACTATAGCATAGGTCCATATGTATAACTACATGTATACCATAGGTCCATATGTACAGTGTATAGCTATACCATAGGTCCATATGTACAGTGTATAGCTATAGCATAGGTCCATACTATATAGCTATACTATAGTTCGATATGTATAGCTATAAGATAGGTACATATGTTTAACTATACCATAGATCCATATGTATAACTTTACCGGTACCATAGGTCTATATGTATAACTATATAATAGCTCCATATGTATAACTATACCATAGGTCCATTGGGAGAGCTATATCAAAGGTCCATATGTATATCTATAATAAAGATCCATATGTATAACTACATGTATACCATATGTCCATATGTACAGTGTATAGCTATAACATAGGTCCATATGTATAACTATACCGGTACCAAGGTCCATATGTATAACTATACCGGTACCATAGGTCCATATGCATAACTATATAATAAGCATAGGCCCATACAGAAAACTTTATATTATAGGTCCATATAGGTATAGCTCTATCATGCTTTTTATACAGCTCCGGGATTCAGTCGGTTTATATCCATCAGCATTAAAATCAAGCAGAAAATTCCACCATGTAGTCGGTAGTGTATTGTATTGTGACCATAAGTCGGCTAAAGATGTAAGTTGGAGGATAAATAACATAAAAGCAAAAAAGAACAAAAAACACCACAAACGCATTTCACACTATAAGGAATTGAGGGATGCATTTAAAGATTGAAAGATATTTTATAAATTTATCTCCGGAAGTCCTGTGCTTTAAGCCCCATGCTATGTGCTCTTGTCCAACACAATCCCATGCGAGGATTGAACTCAATTTGAAACTCGCAGCTTTTTTGTTTTTGTTTTTATCAAACGTTGATTTGAAACATTGTGAGTCACCAATATTTTGTCGCCATTGTACGACACGGGAAAGTGATATGATGCTGTAACTTAACATACATAGTACCGTTGACACAATGCAAAAACGGAAACTAAAAATGGTGTTGGGTTGCTGATGATAATTATCATAACGTAACGGTAATTCATGAACTACAACATTATGTCATACATATGTATATCATTTATGAATGAGAGAAAGCAGTCCTATCTGTAGTAACCAGAGCCACATAACGCGGTAAAGAGGTAGTTGTCAGTCCGTCAGCCAACCAGTCCATCACTACCCTTCAGCTACTCTATAAATCCCAGTGCCTTTGTCCCACAGCGATACTCTATTTACTTCGAATAACTCCACATGATTTCTGGAAAAAAATGTGTTGACTTAACAAATACTTTTTTTTTGCTGAATTTTTGATATTTTGCCAGCGCGAAGAAAACATTAAGTAAGACAAAACATTTTTTTTTGGCCATTTGGAATTCAGAAAGAAAGTTACCCACGCTGATTTGAACATTTTGGTTTCGAAAAAATTTCGGAAATATTTGCGTAAATGCTCATTATAATTCATACATCAAGTTAAGTTCAAGTTCTTTATTACCTTGGGTCTTTTTACCCATTGGTTTCAAAAGTGAGATATATTTACAATATCTACAGACAATACAATACAATAAAATACAATACATGCAACACATACAATACAATACCAGCAATGTACAAACAGTATGGAGAGTGTAACAAATTAAGTTAATTGGTTTCTTCTTACATTTGCCGCTTTTATATATTTGGCCAAATTGACAAGTTCTTTTGTGTTATTTACATTAAATAGATTTATCATTTTAAACATACTTGTTTTTTTTACATAGTACTTTTTCAAAAAATTAACATGCAAATCCGAATAGCATGGACATTTCAACATAAAATGAAACTCATCTTCAACATCATCTCATCGCATCTTGTTAAATATGACACATTCTTTTACACCTAATATAAGGTTTATATGACACAATATTTTATCCAAGGGTATAAATGAGAAACGGTAGAATTAACACGTAATGTATCAACGCCCATTAGAGATCTTATTATGTAAATGAGAAAAATGTAAACATATTAAACTAGTGCTAAATGTCGATATATATCCCCCTTACTACCGAATCTTTATCACATACAACATGCTACAATCTTTAAGACAGATTTACACACGGTAACTGTGTTCCACACCATACATGCACTGTAGCCGTATAGATTTCAACAAACTTATCATTTGAGTACTTACAATAATGTAGTACCAATATCAAACGAAATATTGAGAACAGATATGTTAGCGATATATTTCTGTTTCGTTTCTGTAAATAAGAGATAACTCTAGCGGGAGCTTTTTTAAACAATGTTTGCTCCAACATTCTGAACGATTCACGTTCGGAAATGAGGTATAACAAAGCATTATTAAAGCTGTTTTGGTTGGAATTCGTGTATGAATCTACATGTACATAATCAATATAAGGAAACACATGAGTAGTGGGATGGCGAAGTTGGTAGCGCACTCGCCTTTCACCAATACAGGCCTGGGCTCAATTCCCCCGAGACCGAACGTAACAATGTGTTGGGGCCATCTGCCCGACCATATGGGTTTTCTGCAGGTGATCCGGTTCCTCCCACATTGAACCCCGATGTGAGCTACCATCAGGACCAACGAGATTGATTAATTCAAGTTCACCGATATTCTGTCACAGTTGTTGTAAAATAGGTAAAGTTTGATTTAAGGAAACACATGAACGATTACCAAATTTTAATGTATTCAGAACGTAAAATATAGTTATTTGACTGAGTATGCTTATTGCCGCAAAACACCTGGCGTTTGAAACCGTTAGGACGTGCTGATTCGCGTGAGTTCGATACTAACCTCAATAGGATTAGCATATGTATCTTCACTGAGTATTTATCCCATTAAGTTCTATTTATAGGGACTATACGAGAAAGACAATCAGACAGGTACGGGCTGACAGTCGTCATTGTTCCAGGAAAACAACAGAGACTCGGACATTTGTAGGAACTATTAGATTTGTTCTTAGAAACGTGATGTTCCGGATGTTTGTTTTGTTTTAATTCCATGTTTTTTAAGCTTTCTCCGACCACACACCCGCATGCATCAAAATTAGTCATCACAACTGACGTCACCATCTTCAGTCCCGTTATCTCTTGTTGTCATTGTTTGACAACTTATCCTTCTCACTTGTCATGACAGAATTACAACACTCGTCTCCTCTTCTTATAGAAAAAATATCAACATATGTCATATTTATAAACATATCTGCTTTGATTTAGCTTTGAACTTTTCACTTGACGAAATGTATAGTACTCTTCTTGTTGATAGGTTTGGGTTGTTACAGACAACAACAAGCATAGTTAACACTGCACACTGCCATATTAGCTGTATTTCTCAAAACGAGGTTCCACAAACAGACGGTACATGTAATTTTAGGAATGTTAAACAGACGGAACGCAATCATCAACACTTTTCAAACCAATTCAAATGCGCTATGAACTGTTATTTTTTTGTCTACATACAATGTATGTTCCTATAGCGATCAGTTTTCCTCTTATACTTCTAAATAAAACATTGTACTTGAAAATAATTCAAAACCCGTATTACCCAGTTACTTTGTTAAAACAACCTAGTAACTGAATTTTATAACGTTGTTTTGCTTTGTTAAGAATAGTTGCGTGTTCCAAAAGTTCTTTATTGTAATTCACATTCAAACATTTATTCCACATTTGACGAGGACAATCGGATGCCCCAAGACAAATAAACTCTATACAATTATTTCAAAACTCAGTTAAGTAGTCCGACTCGATATGTTCCCGACGCCGGAAGTCGAGACAGCGCCTAACAAAACAGCAGGGTTCAAACGCTGTGAAACTTCCTAGACCTCACAACCATTATCCAACTTATTTAAAGGGACACTCAAAAAGTACGGAATGTATAATTTAAGTATTTGACCAAAGGACTAATGCGACTGACAACTAATTCAACATTCCCCCTGATGCATGGTCGTGCATATCGGAAAAGGATACTGCAGCATGAAACATTTATAAAGCAGGGAAAATAAGATTAAGGCATTATGTTTATTCACAAATCTAAACTAAAACTTAACATGGATACAAAACAATGCTATAGGCCAAACTAAACAGAAATTCTGAGTAGAAGGGTCATAAACGGAATCTCCTAAAAGAAACCTAGGATGTCACAAATCCTTCTCTGGATTCAATAACGTTTATATATACTTACATGTCAGGAAACATTACGCCTATACAATGTAGGTGTAAGTATGGGAGCATGCATTTACATACACGTATGCATGCTATTACCTGTACGTACAAGCCCAGTGTGTACTCATGGAAGTGTATACGCACGTCAGTCACGAGATTGTCGGCTGATTACCAATTAAGTCATAAGGTCAAGACTTCCTACGTAATGCAGCATGACCATTTACACGTGAACCTACTCTTGCCCGAGTTGATGATTGTTTTAAGTCATGCTACAGAGTACACACTAGTTAATGGAGCTAACTATAGATCGAGACTCCCAACGGGCTCTATCCTACTCAAATAAAAAGTATTACCTGAGGAATTCAATTTTAATTCCCTCGAACTAATTTTGATTTATGAAAATGAAATCGACATTATAATACATTAAACTCACGAATAGCTGATACGATCACCTTTAAGAAACAAGAAAATGAAATAGTTTACGTATCCGGCACGATAATCCCGGTTTCGGTTGACTTTTACTGAAGTCGCTAGATAATTTCTCCCCCAGGTATTAATGCTATAAGCCTATTTTGAAAATGTATGGGTGATCTATGTACTGTACATTGTACCTAGCGCTATAGAACTATGCTTAACAGGTTTATGCACTTAGATGAAACCCAAAAGGATTAAACAACGTAGATAAGGATTATACCTTTTTAAGAAACATCGACACTTTTTTTCAAAAGATTTATTTCTCACAACGAGACATCTTCTTACAAAACAAAATAAGTCGATACGTCAGAGTCGCTTTCTCCCGTCCTAGGAACGTAAGTAATTTACTTAAGCATTGAACTGTTTTTGTATGGTATTTATGATCCATTTGAATGACACAGCTTTGCAAGCAAACAACA
>JAUMHH010188073.1:3477-14363 GCA_032359455.1 Chlamys rubida
CCAACTACATACTACATCACCGTCCCTCCCAACTACATACTACATCACCGTCCCTCCCAACTACATACTACATCACCATCCCTCTGAATTTAGACACTCCCATCATGAGATTATTTTTTAAGTATATTTTACTTTGTGTGAATGTTTCGCCATTAAGAATATTGAATGAACACTTTTAATTTCACACGGGTGATCGCACTTCACTTTGAGAAAACGTGATCGTAAGTGCACTATTTAGATTGGACGTATTTTTATTTCTTAGACGTCACACATTTATTTTCAGTGTTGTATGACTTTGTGTTTTAAAAAGCAATCGAAAAATGAAAAATGGAATTGAATACACTAAATGAGTCTAACGGGAACCCTAGATTTGCAATATACATTATGTAGTATATTTTCTAATAGTAAATAACTACATATATATTTATCTCCGTACTTGACTCATAGCGATGTGGCTAGGATACCTCTCGCTGTACTCATTTGGCAACACGAGATCGTGATTTTGAAGTCGGACAAAAATAAACTACAGGTATGTTTTAGACTTACACAATACCTGTGTTACCGGACATTCTACAGTACAGGTACACACACTCAGTGTACGTATCCCACTGGGATGTGTCGGAATAGAAAAACACAATTAAACGTAAACAAGTATTTCCCTATATAGTGTACGTACTTTGTTGTCGATATATCACACAATATGTGTTTTGTTTGGCCTTTATTGCGTACATGTTTTCGTATGTTATTTGAACATGTACATACGTCAGTATGTGCAGAACTTTCCTCAGTAACACACAATCTTTTAAATGACGATCTACAAGTTCTGTAAATCAATTACTTTTCAGAAATACCTATTTTCGACCTCACAGAACTTCTCGACACATATTTGATGTCGCCTAATAAACAATACCAGATAGGTCTAAATATATCTTTGCGAGTAAAGTTTCCTTGGATGCTTGAATTCGCAAATTTAAGCGAGAATAAAAACATCGCGAAATCGAAAAGATTTGCAGTATAATAATAGTGTATGATACTGTAAATCAGTTTCGCGAGTATGCTTTAAGAAACTTATTCGTAAGGGCTATACTTTGCGAAATGAATTGTAAAAGACATCTATGTCTAAGTACACAAGTTAACTGACGCTCATCAATGTCTACGTACACGAGTTCAGAACATATTTAGATGACGTCATACACAAAGTACTTCGCGGTTTATTGAGTGCACTTCGTTTTTCGATCTATGTCGATAGACGAATTTATTATCTAGTCCAATCCTTAAATGCCAGACTTGTACCATAATAGATAGACATCGTGTTCAAGGCGAGATGCATTTGGTTTTTGTGTTCAACGACAAATATATTTTGCACGTAATTTGCATATGTTTTCAAGGGAAAATATATATTGCACCTGCAATAAGATTCATCAGACGGACATTTGTAACATCAAAGTTTTACTCAATACAAAAACAATGTACGTATTAAACGTGTGGCAACGTTTCAAGACCGACTGGTCCCTTTGTCAAGCTATGAGTTAGTGAGCGATTTACAGTTATATTGTTTACCTGTATAACGATGTGACGAAATTGTATATTACAAAATGTACTCATGTCACTCGACACGGGACGTTTCGCCTATCGATAGGGAACGTATACACACTGTATCGAATAATTTGTATCTGTTTTCAAGGACACCGACATTATTGTCGCCAAAAAAAAGTCAAAAACAAGACAAGTCTCGAGTCAGTTTAACAGTTTCTTATATTTCAACAATATTTGACGGATTGTACGTAAAGTGGATGGTTAAAGCGTCATCAAGTAAACAATCAATATATTTAATATTGTTCTCTTCAAACTTTGTAGAACATATATGTACAATGCATAAAAAATAAGTGTTCTTTATTCTGGCGCTCTTGTATAGCTAAAAAAATCTCATTCAATAAAGTACCGAGAAATGAGACATCTAGTCCCTAACAAATAATCTATGGGAAATGATTGCCCTTCCTTATATGGCTGTGGCAGCGTTAACTCCTCTTATATGCACGCTGCCATATAATTAGGGATTAGAGACTGGAATGTGAAGAGACACACGTGTCGACTATGAATGGAATGTAAAGTATTAAGGGTCAATTTTTCTACTCGCTATAATAAAAATTATCACATACTGTTTTGTTTTGTTTCTCGGGGAGTATTAATAAGTAGGTTTAATCAACCGCAGGTAAAATTGTACAGGTGTACTAGTTAGTTGTAACCAATCACATATACAAACAAGTAATCGTGTATTAGGGATTGTACCCCGGGCTTGTTTCGACCTGTAACGACGTATTGTGGTTATCTGGGATATATTCGTCCCGTGTATCTCTTGATGTATCTGATATTTATCTCTGGCCAGATAAATTCCTTCTCTCTATCTCGCTCACTGCTATCGCGAGGAAGACTTTGATTCACACCCCCGGCCCGTACTGGCTGGTACGATAGTCTGTACCTTTGATCGGGTGCATTCGGTTATCATGGTCGCTATCTGTAATATGTATGCATTGCTGATGGATATATATATATATATATATCAGCCACCGTTTGCCCTGGTTATTCGACAACCACCGTCCAGACATGTCCGTAATACAAGTTTGACCAAATGACCTACAAAAGCTTGACCATCAAAGTTATGTAAATAGTAAATAAAAACAAGTGTTTTTTGACATAGGAATTACAACTCGCACTCTCATCAGTATGCATAGCACTTTTTAGTTCACATCCGCTCCATACACAAGGTTCATTTAGCATCACGTGGGTTTTTTTGACACAGGAGTTACCTTAGTTTCACTAGGTGCTCGTATAATACATTATAATACCTGTCACAAGCTGACTTCTACAGGCGTAGGTCTACGTACGTCAGCTCACACTCGAGGAATTCCAGCCCTCGGGCGATTTTCATGGCACATGTAACACACATTTGTTTTTTATACGGTACGTCATCATCGTAGGTTTGATGAAATGAACGCGGAATTGTTCATGGGGGTCATAGAGCAATGGACACGTGGTTATGGGTACGTGAACCCTCATTTCGTTGAGGTTGTGGGTCCATGAACCCACATTTGTTAGAGATTTTGGGTCCGTGAACCCTCATTTATAGGCAGTTATGGGGCTGTGAACACGCTCCTGTTGCTGTAATACTGAGCTCCCTAATCAGGCAAGCCCGCTCTCTTAACCTCACATCCAGACCATTCGTTATACTGTCTATCGATTTGCCCACATTGATCATGCAATGCAAACGACTTGAGCTGTCTCTATTTATTATTCTCCAGTCTAAAACACCGCTATCTCCGGTATAAAATATATTACCACCTGTATCTTGTACATTTCCTAGCTTTCGTCGATAACACAAACTGGGCGACGATATATTTATCTGATTTAACCGCGCTAGCATCGTCCGATGTCGAGATGACCTTTCACTTTGTGGATGAGGGTCGGGCCAGGCGCAGTACCCCAGCGGTTCGATCTCCCCCTGGCATGCTCAGTCTGATTCCATCTGTATTCTACTCGATCGATGGCCCGTACACGCCAGCGCGTCGAGCCGTATTGCCTTCTAAGACGTCTGCCTGCAACATACCAACACCAAAAATCCTATTTAGTTAAATACCTCTGCATGAGTTATAGTACCGAATACATTCAATGTCAACGACAAAATAGAGACAGACAAAATCCTATTATAAATTGCATATTATCACATGCTTGTCGTTAACGACAACAATGGCAATCCTCTTTAATAGGTAGTCAAAGCATGTTAGTGTATGTGTGTACGCTATATACCAACAAACGTGACTTTATACGCGTCAGTTTTCGCCAAATACAAACACCAGAAATCCTCTTCTGGTAAAAAAAATTGGCTTTGTAACAACACTTTAGAATCAATGTGGCATTTTCTGAAGGGAACTACAGTTATATAGGTTTTGGTAGACTTATCAAGTACATGTATCCTATGACGAGGCAATCGTGACGACATCAATGAACCTGCACTTTGGTCGCATTAACGTTAATTGTCTGTAAGGAGAGCAATGGCATGGCTCAATCATAAGTACCGGATACAAATAGGGCGTTTTAATGCTACACTGTTACTGTCCAACAAGTTATCTGGTAGACGCGAGTTAGGTCGATATTGACAAAATGCTTTGTTTTCTAACCGTTTCTTGGAAATGTGCATTAAATGTTGTCTAAATAAAATCAATACGTAAATATTCGCGCAAAATGTAAACATAAAAGTCAAGACGAATATAAGGAGTTGCACTTTCAAAGCGTATTAAACGAACACTGGTAATCTAAAACATATACGCTAGTGATCCCAATAATTGCAAAACGTAGACAAGTATCCAATGATTAAATTGACCCCTGTGTTAGAGATTTAACATACACAGTGTTTTATATCACGGGATTGCTCTTGCTGGCCAGAAATTGTGGATCACGAAATGTCGGCGGATGATAAAACGGTTTCTGAAGCAGCAACGTATGAGTACACGAACCTGAACTGTTATATAATCTGTGGGACACGAACCAACCCTATTAACCCTCACGCGTGTGTGTTCAGTCAGTCACACACGTGCTCTCACGTAAGGGATCGAAATGTGCAAAAAGACAATACGCAATTTCACCAATAAGGTAAAAGGTACAAACGTGTTCATGTGATTTGGTCGAAACAAACGGTTATTTCTACCTCATTAGTAAGAATGAATGGCGCGAATGTGTATACACTTATTCATAACATTTGTAGTGGTAATGGGGTTAAACAAATAGTCATATTCCCTACTGCACTAGTAATGTTTACGTGTTCACAATACGTACATTTGTAACAGGGGATTAAACGCATAGCAGTATTTTGATATTGACAATATATTTGCATTGGGGGGACAAACTGATCACATTAACACCTTGACGAACGTTTAACAAGTAAAATAAAACCATGGCATGTCAACACCAATACCATAGACAGCACGTGGTGACAGACCCTGACATGTCCTATCGTCTGACTGGGGTGTATGTGTGCCTACCTTTTTCGGTGCACCTTTAGGTGTTTAGAGAGGTGGTCAGACCGGGAGAAGCGTTTTTCACATAGTTTACACTGGTAGGGTTTGATTCCAGAGTGAGATCGTTTGTGTCTGGCCAGTTCGTCTGACCTGGAGAACCTCCAACCACAACCTGACCACGTACACTCGAACGGTTTCTCACCGGTATGTCTCCGCAGGTGAGCCTTCAGGTGCGAGCTTTTACTATACACCTTATTACAGCCCGCGTACGTACAATGATAAATCTTCTCATCTATTTTGTCTTTGCTAATGCCTAATGCTTTGGACGAATGTGCTTTGATGGATCGTATCTTAGCGGGGTCTAATAAACTAGCTTGTGTTAGTAAAGCACCTGAAGCGGAGAACGAATATCCGGGTTTCGTGAGGTAACTCCGATTACACCTGTTTACTATTTGTGTTTTCCTTGGAAAGTCTATAGATATTTCCTGGCCCTGTGTCGGCACAGCCTTGGCGGCGTAAGAATGCATTAAATTCTGTAGTCCTACTCCTAGAACCACGAATTCCTTTTCAGAATTTTCATTACACGTATTTGGAAAACAAGCGAACACATCGTCACACGAACTGTCCTCTGAGGTATCAGAACCAGCACTGTCTATGAACAATGATGAACTGGCACTGACGAACGACTCGCAGTGCACGATCGGTAATTTGGCACTGGCACTTATGTTTATTGTATTGGCAGGAGAGGTAGGCACCGATGATATATCGAATTCGGCAATTTCAGAACTCATATGTCCCGTTTTATCCATAGAGTCTGCTAATCCTTGAGAAAATAGATATTCCAGGTACATTTCATCGTCCATGGACTCAAGGCTCCACACGCTGGAAGGGCTGCTGCTTCTCTGATCACCATGACTACCATCAGTTTCCTCACCTGCCGAATTCAGCCGTTGTAACGTGTATTGCTCACGTTCTAGGCTGGACCACAGTGGAAGAAAATCTTCCATGGTTTTTGATTCCAAGAAACAGAACTAGTGCGATGTGGTGTCGTCTGCTATGCTTTGTTTAGTTCCTGCTGCAGCTGAGCTGGTTATACTACTACTACTATACTACACGGCGTTACACACAGCGTTACACACAGCGAGTCTGGGTTTCCACTCGCTCCCTCCACGTTAGTCCGCCATCTATATACATTATATAGTATGTATATATACAAACATGAATGAATTAGTCGTACGAGGGGCTGTCACTTAGTACGGCCACGTACCGGTCGGCATTGTCTCTCATTGGACGACTGCTAATTGCAGCATCACATGAGTCCTTCGTCCTTATGGTATCTACCCCTAGTCACTTGACAGAGCTCATTAGCATACGGTCCCGAGGGCTGGTAAGGGCATGCAGACAGACGGCGGAGAGTTGACTCGTCCTATCACGTCTTACCTGTGCTGCCTTCCCTCCGTCCCACTTCCTCACTATACCTGATTGCAGCAATACATCGTCACGTGTTAATTGCAGGACAGGTAGATCGTTTGTTGTCATTAGGTGGGTATCTCACAGTTCGGCATATATACCTGGACGTATCCACATATGATAACACACTATCTGACGTTAATCCCTAGAAGTCATTCTCTAGAGGTGTAACATGTGGCGAGAGTCGTACTAATACACGTACACAGTTTTGTTTAGTAATCTAAATTCTTAAAATAAAATTATACTGATGATAATAAATCGCTTTATACAGATTTATGAATCAGCCGATAGGGGACAGCCCGGCGTGACGGAGTGTGTCGTCATGTGACTCGTTTGTTTTTTGTACCTGGTTTTTACCTGTGCATGCTAGTTTACCTGTGTCTACCTCCCTTCTATTAGGAATGTATGTAAAATGTCTATGTTGACAAGTTTGAAATATTTTCCGGCTTTGCCCCCTCTACATCATAAATACTATTACTATACCGCATGTGTACACAGAATATTTAACGTGGGGAAACATCTACTCAAGCACTCTAGCGACCAGCCAGTTGGAACGGTCCCTCGATATCGTCGGCCGGACCCTAAAACCCACAAGACGGAGTGTGCTGTTTACAAAAAAACTTGACAGATGATCTTTACTAGGTTTTCTACATTTATAAACGACCTTCAAATTCACAATTGGTTATATGATTATATGTAACGTAATCTTTGTCCCCATCGTGTCATCCGAACAGCTAATACAAATATTTCCATATAAGGTGGTCGGTCCTAGATCAAATTAATATAGAAATATGTGTTTTAATGCGGATAATTTGTTTTGTGTTTCCAAAGTAAACGGAACATTTTCTGGCGAATACTTAAGTAAGGTGAAAGTAAACGTCCCAATACAAACAGTAAACAGTTTTGTCATCACTTGCAATGATCGCCCTCCTGTACCAAATATTACGTATATTTGTTAGTGGTCACGGGTTGGTTTGGTTTAGTTTTCTAGTGTTTAACGTCCTATTAACAGCTAAAGTAATTTAAGGACATGCCTCCATGTGTGTAATGTATGCGTGCGCGCGTGTGTGTATTATGGAGACATGGTATGTTGGGTATTTGCCTCTTTACGATAGCGCGCATCTGATGCCGACTTTAGAGTGCCATCTCGCTGAAATACCACGTGAAAGGCACCCAGCACAGCACATTATGCTGACAACAGGTGAATCAGTAATTTGTTGCCATTACCCTAAATGCTGAAATTTAGACAGGGAATATAGCAACTTCAATTTTTAAGGACTTTGGTATATGTCCCGGCCTGGGAACAGATTTTATGATATGCACCTACCCTAGTTTGGCGAACTTTCAACACTTAGATCAAAGGCGCAGAAGGCATAGGAGAAGTTTCCCGATTCTGCAGGGGGCCCACATAAGTCGCCTTTTACGACATGCTGTGGGATATACAGTGTAGCAGACCTATACTTTCCCCGAATCAGCAGAGAACTAGTGGTCAAGAATGGCTCCAAAACCAACCCGTACTTGTAGCTGTTCCATGACATTTAGCAATTTCAGAAGTCAAATAACATGTCAGCAGAGCTTTGGAGTATCAAACATGTGTCAAAAAGCATGTGCTTTCAAACTTTCGAGTCAAAATTAATTTTGGGGAGTCGAAAGATATTCCCAAGAGTCAAAGGAAAGCCCCCTGTATATTCTCATCAATGTCAATGGTGGCCCAAAAACCGACATACATAAAACTTTATCAAAGTAATATCCTAGACAAGATAACGGCATTGCTTTTGTAGTGGGGGTAATCACTAAAGATGTGGGCGACCCGTGTTTCTTGAGAACTACGTAATGTATCTGCGCAATATGTCATCCATACTATATGTTTATTTGTTATTTTTCAAGTTTTTCGAGTTCAGTCGAGTGTCCTGTGAATTGTTTGTAGTAGTGGGTCACGGGAGTTACTATGAAGTATACCCCGGATAGGCCACTGTATACAACTACCCATTGAAGCGACGAAACGTCAAGTTGAGAGGACACACTTGAAACTGTTTAATATTTATCAATACCCCCGATAAGAATGATTCCAACATCCCTTTAAGATAGTGGTAATAAACGTTAACGTTACTACTGTCGAGATATAGGCGTATCACTGTGATGATGAGTGGTATACAGTACTTGTTTGTAAAATAATATACCGTGTGTTGTTACCGTGTGTTGTTGACACTAAAGGCGACAAGGTAAAGAATCACAGACATCTCTTTGAATTCTAATTTAAACTTAGGACGTGCACAAATAAAATCAACTCCGGAGTTTTTTTGCGATATGCTGATATAGGGGTATATCCCAAATTGTAATGGGACCCACTGACGTATAGTAAAGCGTAACGTCCTTCGATCTCATCAATATATATGTATATGTAGATTGAGGTGTTTACCTGGCATTATAATTAACGTGGGCGCACCTGAGTAAACAGACCCAGGAATAGAGCAGACCTTACATCAATAATTCATATTTCTATCGGAAAGTGTAAAATATGTATACGGCGACATTCCTCTTGACCTATCTACCGGTACATGTGTGACCTTAGAGCTATACAGGTATGACATCATATATCTGGTTGTGTATTCTATTATATGCTATATATAAGAATTGATTAACATATAAGATATCATATACCGGTACAGGTGTGTCCTTTTTACACAGAAAGTTATGTTACACGTGTATACGTCCATAGGAGCATGAAAGTGAAGAAAGTTCGTTCAATACGTATATTTTCATTCTAAAATAATAACTAGTGATTTAAATATAAGAACTCCGTTATCCTCAATGCAAACTATATTCCTGGAACAGCCGAACGTCATTAAACGTTTGCTACCTATACAGTATAGGATGACCTCGTGTAAAATGACACTGATCCTATTAGGTTCATGGTTTAATAGAAATGCACATATTTTTTCCTTTTCTTTTTTTGGAATTTTCATATACATGTAGTGTGTTTTGCGCAAATGTTTATATACTGCTTAAAATAACAAAATTAAATTTAGACACACTATTACCATCGCATCGATTAGTGGTACAATGCTTAATTAATATCACAACTTTTTAAATTGCCCGTAATCCGATTTTTTTTAAACAAGCATCAGCTGCAACATTAAAAGGAAACATTTCATGTAAGTATTTTTTTATTAAATGGGAGAGTCTATGTCGTAATATTGATGGCAATAGTTCCACATGGACACACGAAAACTGAAGAAGAACCATCGTTACTTGACTAAGATATGATTCCCCCAATATTTATTCACGCAGTTGGGATCCTATAGTTACAATGTCAGTACCAAATATACAAACAAAAATGGAAGTTATTTTTTAATATTTTAGTTTTCGTTGCGTTTCGTTAGCCTTTAATTTAATATGATAAGATTTTAGGGAAGTTAATTAGAATTGATACGTAAACTATGCTATGCGTGCTTAAAAAATACAGGAAACCACTTGGTTAAAACTTCTAGCTTGTAAGTTTCCAGGAAAAATCTTGTTATTTGTTTTAATGTGACATATTCACAATCTAAATCTAAAAAGGCACGATTCAAGCGGATACACATGACAACATACGAACGCATCCATCTTGGGAATAAAATTAACTTATAAAAGCATTTCACAAAAAAGACAGTTAAACAAGACTACCGAGAATATCTAGAACACACGAGGCGGTACACACAATATACCAATAGGGGTGATAGCAGGTACACACGTACAGATGATTAAACACAGATACTTATAAACTATGTATTTAATTGGAAATTATTTTGTTAAGGACTATGAATCCAGAAATAGAAATTTCACAAATTAGAACGATAAAACTAATTAAAGAATCATGACAAATGCAAACCACAATTAAATATAGCGGTATATATACGGTATAGCCGAGTGTCGACACTGATGGAATTCCATACTAAGTCGTGTTTAAAAAGGAGTGTATCAATCTCGACTGTCACATACTGGCTACACACTGTGGTCATTGCGCCATAGTTCTTAGATCGTCAATATAACGTACAGATAATGTACATACGTCACGACATGCGAGACATATAGATATAGAAAGAAAACAAGTCTATAAAAATAAAATATAAAATATAAATAAAATATTAAGTCGAGATAAACATCGACATATGTAATAGTAAAAAATGGCCTCGTAATACCAGTTATAATGGTACAACATCAGGCAAGCTATTATAGTGAGTACAGCTTCGTGATACAGATATTATAGTGAGTACAGCCTCGTAATACAAATACTATAGTGAGTACAGCCTCGTAATACAGATATTATAGTGAGTACAGCCTCGTGATACAGATGTTATAGTGAGTACAGCCTCGTGATACAGATGTTATAGTGAGTACAGCCTCGTGATACAGATTTTATAG
>JAUMHH010188084.1:0-14361 GCA_032359455.1 Chlamys rubida
ATCTCAACCCGAGGGGGAAGATTCTTAAGTTGCCAAACACGAGGCTTTGCCGAGTGTTTAGCAACTTAAGAATCTTTTCCCAAGGGGTGAGACCACTGATTAGCCCGTAATGGACCAAACGGCAATATGGTATATGTGAAAGATAGTTTTTTAAGTTGCATTTCTATGGAATATATTTAACTTGTGTTAATGAAAGAAAAAAAACATTGTTTCAGAAAAGCTCGGATATTCTTTAATCTTTATTTCTTTAACGAGGATGATGTTACTATAGATGCTTTCATCCTTAACATATAACAAAACAATACAATATGTACAATGGCAAAATATGACACAGATATGAAACAGATTTTAGCAATTAAAAAAGGAAATATAATTATTAAACTGCCTTCTTTGGATTCTCACAGATTGCAGACAAATTGAATAACGCGCGTTAGCGTTATGATTAATTTGCCTGCTATCGCATTTCAAAGTCAAATTTCGCGCTGTCTGTCAATGGGATCTGTTTTTGTGACGTCACGAGTACACGCGACCGTTCCCGGCAAAAAAATATAGTTTGTGGAAATAAACACAAAAATCATCAATTTAATTTCAACAATTTAATCAATATATTCCACCGTGAGGATATTCAACTTTTATACAACATAACTACATAAATTGTTGCGAGTTACATCGATCGATTGGGATTTTTGATCCGGTAGCACGGATGGGTTACCACGAGGAATGCGTATATTGTTATTTTTTCGTGACGTTAATAATACACTTAATATAGTGACGTCGGTCAAAACGACGTCATGTAGTCACGACGTCACGAACATGTTCTTTATATCACTACACCAATGGGAATTATGTGAGAAGTATCCGTAGAATTGTAGAATCAAATTAACAACGGAAAACATCCACACAAAGACCCTGCTTAGCTGTGCTATTTTCTTTGTCCAGACCATAACTCCTATATTTTTTGCAAAATACCATGACCCGCATCCCCTTACCTACAGATGTAATACCCTAAGCTTATTTTCTCTGCCCGCTTTCTACAATCAAATTTTAATTCAGGACCACCAAACTATATGCTCATGTAGTTTGACGGAATGTCGCGTACTAAATGTTTGGCCTGTTGCCCTCTCATTAAGGAGTGATGGCCCCGTTTTTTTTAACATTAAACCGCAAACTGTATATTTGACCTATATTTTACGCTTCGGTGACTTAGTAATATGTAAAATACAATTGAAAAGAAAAAAATATTACGCTATACTAGTATCTTGGTAACTACATGTACTACATTAACTATACCTGTATTATTAATATAGCTTCGTTTGATCAACTGCATTCATGTTGCTGATGCTCTATTTCGACTTACACTTTATACAAAAACCTGGTAAAGAAAAAGGCTCCAATCCATGTATAAGTATAAGATTAAATAGGGGTTTTAACTTTTTAAAACATCATGTTATAAACCAAATACGCTTGTCTGTGTCATTAAAAGTATTTGTGGTTGCACTATTGCTTTATACCTTTGGTTTAAACGATTCCTAAAGGAATAACATAATAAAAGTGTAGCGCTATCTGTACTATCACAATTGTGTGGTATCGATGACAGTATTTACACCCTCGGTAACATCGCATTGTTGGATTTAAAAAAAATGTGAAACTTGAAGTACTGCAGTACTGAAGTAACATGCATCTGATGCAAGGGGGTATCTGTTTCACAAGGTATAATTTACAAATTAAATTAAAATACACACAAGAAATATTTCAATACCTCTGTGGGGGTAAATATGTATTTCCAAAAAAAATAATGGGCACACAGGGCAGAGCGTTACACTTGGGTACATTGGAAGCAAAACCGGTGGTCGTGTAGCCCACTCGACTTTCAGTGGGGTTCGATTTCCCGATGGTCGTGAAAATGTACAAGGTCACCTACCCAACCACGTCGGTTTTCTCCGGATATTCCGCTTTCTTCATCATTAAGACCCCTACGCGCTTCCATCCGGGTCAACATAGACGAATTATGTAAATTGATAAAACTTGATTCATTTTGTTGCAAAATAAATAAAGTTTAGTTTGGAGTAGGAAGCCAAGTTTTTACTTATGGCCCTGTGATCAGTATAAGATAAAAGAACATCTTTTGTTGTGTGTTGACAGTAGTTATCATAATTTGCGTGAAAATGTTCTCACGAAAAATGTCCATATATATAGACACAGAAAAAGAATAAACGCCTCCCCCTGCTGACTCCATCGGTGAAAATAGAACGACGTTTTTGTGGTATAAATATTTGGAAGTGGAATGCCTACCAAGTGACACAATCATTCAAGCGTGAAAGTCTATGGTGGTCATAGAGAACCTCATGCACTTACGCAAATAAATCCTAAATTACACCAATAATTGGTCAAAACGTAAACGTCGTGAAGACCAATAACTCATAAAAAATATGAGCACTATGCGATTTTCAGTATGCCGCGGCTGTCACAAGTTCATAAGGAAAGGGCTGTTGATATTATCCATGCGTGAGTTTCGCAACGTCAGTTTGCATGAACATTTGGTTGCAGTGTAAAAACAGTGCGTCTTTGTTCGTCCAACCGTCCGTGAAGCGACAGGCCCGGTGTAACGATAGCTCGGCATCACCGCCCACCTTATCCGTCGGTTCAAAAGGTCAATGCCACGACGCCGAAACGCTGTTTTTGGCGCAAACGACGGTAAAGCACGGTACTAAATATGTAACTTAGGACATTCTATTTACCCTGTGCTAACTTCTAAAAAATCAATTCAGCGCATTCTAAATTAATAAAAAAAATGAATGAATTGATACCAAGTTAAAAATAACTAGAACAAAAATGATAAAATTTTCTGCTAAAAGTAGTGTTAACCTTTTTTTGCTGAGTATATTTTATCCAGTATAGTTTAAACATATTTATTGCCAAAAATAGACAAGGGATTAGGCATAAGTTATAACAACTTATCAACGCCTTCTCCTAATATACATTTTAAATGACATTACAATAATGACAATAAATATATACAATTGTTGTTACAATTTGAACTCAAAATATCTTGCTGGATTTAATAAAGTTTTGCACAGATCTAAAAATGTTTGAGTTCAGCTTCCTTTGGACAATATGGCCTAAATAGGACTGAAAAGAGTCTTAATTTCAATTATCTTTCTTTCAATATTTAAGGTATCCCATATTATCATCTTTATCAAATCTAAGTATGTTTGTCGAGTGATTTAATTACAGGACAATTTTGTAACAAAAATTATTCCCACACCAAGGTCCATATATGTTTTGAACGCATCTTCATAATAAATATGTCACCCTTGTAAAATGCTATCCGCTTCTTACCGACTTGGCTAGGGAGAACTTCGGTAGAGCGTAAGACTAGAAAGCAAGAAGTCTCGGTTCGACTTTTAGCGGGGGCAATGCAAAAAAAAAATCACCTCTGTTACGTTGGCGCCCGCGTAGGGACCCGGGAGATATAACAAAAATACTCAGCGCCGATACTTGCAAAGGAACCAAAATGGCCCATGGAAAACTCAGGACGAGACTAGTTCTTTCCTGAGGGGGAGCAGCTTCCTACCGACTCGGCTTGGGAGACTTTCTCTTTAGCTCATTCGGTAGAGCGTGCGACTTGTAAACCAGGGGTCCTGGGTTCGACTCCTAGGGGAGGCATTTAAGAAAATAATGACCTCTGTTACTTTCTATAAGCCCTGGACAATATGATGCGCGGTGATCAAAGGGACGTAGCTCTTTATATCATTTAGAGTACCAGACTCCACATCAGAACGTCCCAATACATACTTGTGATAAAACAATTGGCGATTCTACGTGTCAGACACGCAACGGACAATGTGACGCACTGATAACAAAGGGTCATAACTCTGTATTCAATGTGTGACGCTCCAACAACCCAGGAGGTACTCGTGTAGCGGAAATGGTGACAACGTCGAGCAACCGTCTAGATTTTGGAGTGACCCGGGTTCAAATCCTGTTCTTGTTGTGCATTTTCTTTCTTCTGTTGCATTGTTGCCTGTGATCAACCCTTGTTTCAAGTCCTGGGTGAATACTTGGAAAGGGAATACCCGAACCTCAGTTGTAAATAGTAAAAATGCCACCGGAGCGAAGACCAAGAGAAAAAAAGGAGGGAGGGAGGTAGCGGAACTGGACTTAGTCGATCGTTAGCGAGCCGGTAGCAACGTAGAGCGGCCGTCTAGACTTCAGAGGGTCGCGGGTTCGAATCCCGGTCTAGCCGTGCATGCATTTGGCAATATGTAGGTGTTAGAAAATATTCATAAGATGTATATGTACGCCCGGAAAAACGTGACACACTTACGGACAACTGACGAACAGCAAACCTATGGTACACGTATCGTTGTCGACTAATAATATCTACACTAACTGTAAAATACACCCCCGTCTTAGCTATACATAAGCCTATAATTTGAGTTTTCCGCTCGTTACAATGTCCTAATGAATCGAATGTTGTGAGAATTAAGTTGCGCGTCTGGAGAGACTCGGTCTACATATCCCCTACAGTATAGTACTGACTCTAGTGAAAGCACTCTGTATTGATCGTTTCTAGGCGCGCGCATGCTTTGTCGGTAGACCAGGTGACCATTTGTGGACAGGTTATATCATAAAGACAGAGACTTTAAAATATCCCCGATATCTACACACAAAGCGCGGCACACTCCGGCTTAAAAGTCCTTATGGCTTTATTAATATAGAGCGCGTGCGGCTGTACGTATTAATTACATAAAGTATGTAGCTGCATGGTGATGCGGAGAAGCTTTAATTAGAGTCAGCTGTGCTAAGTCACGCGCCACGAGCATATAAGATAGGTGATGTTTTATCATTCGACCCTATAGTTTATATCTTTAGTATTCACAATGGATATTAATAACCTTTGATTGTTGGAGAAGCAAAATGTATACAATTTATTATTGTTGTAGCTCCAAGTGGCTCTAAAAAGGCTCTTCCTGTCTCCGCCCTCGCTACAATTTTTTTTTCTGAAATTTATATCACAAGTAGGTTTATTTAACACTAACACTTCGCGAGCAAATTTCAGTGATACTTTTTTTAAATGAATGTGTGTGTGTTGTTTTTACCATAATTGATATTTATTACATAATACCCGTGAACGTATTTACCTTTAACGTTTGACACTCCCTACTGGTTTTGTTTGTATAAAACGGCCTGTGCCATTCCCTATTTTCTTTTCTCGCCTATCCACTTTCTACTAAAACGTGACTAAACGCACAGAAGAAGCATACGACTTTTTTGTCTTCCTAAGTGATATATCTTTTCAACATGTTTGTGTGGCTGAAGGTTTCCGCTCTCTCTCGTGGTCTTTGTGTTATATATGTCGATGTACGGCGGAGCATCTTGCTGTGTACGCGGCCTAAACTTGTCACCACCCCCGGGGTTAAAGCTCGCCCGTATAACACATGTATTATTCAAAGGTAAACCCCGTGGGTGTGCGTTCCTCAAGCATGAATAATAAATGCTTGAGTGGAGTCCCCCAGGGCGTCAGTTGAGTAAGGTATATACACTATGAGCCCCAGCGATCGATCGCCCTGCCAGGCTAGGGACAGCGGTTTCAGCCACGCCAGTAAGCTTATTATAAAATAAGCCGGCTTTTCAGAGCAAAAACTGGGGGTAGAGCTGGGACTGAATCAATATCACAGATCGCCTATCTATTGAAAATTGTCGGTTACACGACCAGCCCGTCTCTAATCACATGGACTTGTCCTGCCCTGCCCGCCCGTCTGGACTTTATCCAAGTGGTGGTTAGATTGCGCACCACTCGGGGCAATCGCAACGTGTCAGGGACACAGGTATCCAGGTCTGCCCGACCCTACCACCATAAATTTACTGCGTTTTTCATTCATACACATTTGTCAGAACATATCCCCACCTACTAAGCGGAAGGTACCCCCAGGACTTCTACTTTCGTTTTGTCTCAACGGTGACTGATTTTTATCAGTTGGACCCTCGTCACGGTAGGTTGGCACCCCTCCGTCTCGCGCCAACTTTATCTCTGTACTTTGTCGTACCGAGGCACGAAAAATACCCACGCCCTCCAGGGGGAAATACGTCACTGCAATACTGTTCCTACCCACGACAACAACCATCCACGTGGGGTCGGCTAGCCCAATCAGGGCAGGGAGCGGCGCGCGAGGAGCGAGTGACGTTACAGCCTCGTCCATATATGGATATTGCCCCATAGTTGGTCCCCACCCATTCTCAGGGACGGGATTTCTAAGCCTTCGCCCACACAAAAACTACACCGACCCAGGGAACAAAATCCGACTCGATTTTTCACTGGTGGTAAGGTGAGTTGATTTCTATGCATGTTTAACTGTGTCAGTTTCAATTTCATACCGTAATGTTCGTTTGTTATTACTCTCATATGAAAACACACAGCCAGCCCCAGGGTCATGGGCAGGCCGTCGCGGAACATGTCTGGCCGGGAACAAAGAATACTTCCAGTTAGGCGGTTAAAATACCACTGAAATCGTCACCCATTGTCACCTGCTATATCACAGTGCCGAGGAATGAAACTGTTTAATTCAATAAACAGTTTATTTGACCGGTAGACTGAAAATGTGGGTGGAATCGGCAGTGTATCCAGTTGATCGGCCATATTGGCTATGAAACTGGGGCCCGTCACGGGGTAATTATCACTGGTCTAGACACAGCTGCAGGTTTTAACGCATCCCTCGCATATACGCATACAATTTACATAAAATTTATTAGTTATTTTTCAAGCTGTTTTTGTGTGTGTACAAATAAAGGGTAGGCTCCTACCAGATATCTAGTAATTAAAATGACAATTTAAGGTACTCTTAGCCAGTGTCAGTGAAGAGGAAATGTTTACAATTGATGTGCATGTTATGTTATGTTTTAATAAACAATTAAAAACTGGAGTTGTCATTGTCATCACATCCTCTTGTTTCATATTTTTGAAACATGCCCATATTGTAATTGAGCACTATAGGTTATAGTGTATTGAAACTCTTACCATAGCGTTCGTGAGATGCAAACTGCATGTGATATGCTGTCCATGAGGAAATTAAATTGTAAAGGATACCAAATAATATTTATGATGAATATATGTTTATTTACAAAATTAAAAGGTTGACATAGTACATTTGTAAAAAAAAAAGTTCATAAAATAAAAGAAATCATTCCCACTAACTAGGACAAATAAAAAGAAGAAAATCTGGTGTCTGCACCCATATCATAAGCAATGGTCGAATTAACCTCAATTTTGTATACAAATGAGGAAAAAATCGCAAGGGACCCCAGTTTTTCAGAAGTTTTGGTCACATTGTTAAATGTGTGATCAATTAGTCACTTGCTTAGAAGTGTCCACGCTTGCAGTTGCCCTTTTTTCTGGACAATCACCTTATAATATAATGGAGGTCTTTAGCTCAAAACTGCATGCCAACACAATTCTCTCCTACTATTCCCAAGGTCAAGGACAGGTGGTTCATGACCTCAAGGTCAATACAAATTGATTGGCTGTGACTTGGTGTGTCCCTTAGGCCAGACAAAAAAATATGTATGTTTCCTGAAACATGTTGGAAAAATTTAGGGTAGGTAGTTAGGTAGCAAATTTTATTTTAACAAATAATTTAATATGGTTTACAGGAGAGTGATCTTGACTTTAACAGTGCTTCTTTAAAAATTGCCTTTTAAAGTTTAGGGTAGGCACAAACAAATTAGGGTAGGTTAGGTTACTGGAAACACCAAATATATTTTGTTTGGCCTTACATCAAGGTTAGGGACATTTGTTTTTCTTGATGCAGTTTTCTGTTAGTTCCTCACCTCATGGCCAAGTACAGTTGATTGTCTAGTTGTGTACAGTCCTGTGTTGTTTCCTTATTTACTTTAAGGTCAAGGACACTTGCTTGTCTAGCACCTCTTGATGTGTTGTTACACACTCATTCCCTCACTTCAAGGTCAAGGTGATGGATCCTTATTTGGTGTGTATTGGGTCCATCACTTTCAGGTCATAGACAATTTCTCGTCTTGGTGTCTGATTGGTTGCTTTCCTCAAGAAGCTAAGGGTAGTTGATTGTCTTGGTGTTGTGGATCACTCACTTAAAGGTCAAGGACAGTTGCCTGTCTAAGTGTGGTAGATCTTTCACCTCAATGTCAAGGTCAATTGCTTGTCTGGGTGTGCAGTGGGTTCATCTCGGGGTCAAATGTATTGTTAAAGATAAAAGTGAAGAATAAATGTCGGAAAGGGAAAATGTTTTGAAAAGTTCCGAATGTTCCAAATGTTTCCCAGGAACAGAATTTTTAGATAATGCACTGATGTTTATAATTCTTGGTTTGAACTGAAAATAATTCCTGGTTTGAACTGAAGTCTAGTGGTAAGACACCGGGCTCGTGACCGAAGGGTTGCGGGTTCGAGTCACGTCGCGGCACTGTGTTGTATCTTTGTGCAAGATACTTAACTCCGCTTGTTATAGTCTACTCAGCTGTAAATGAGTATGTGGTTTGGCAGTGCTAGAATTGTTGAATGCTAAATGCTAGCTGTGAGCGCCAAAAAGGCAGCACCGGCTGCATGCTCCCCAGGGAGTTGAGAGATATTGGCTAGTTGCAAAAGCCCTATAACCACAGATAATAGTTTATGAACCGCTTTTGAGACAAACTAGGTTGTGATAAAGCGGTATATAAGAACCTCAATTTTTTTTTTTTTTTTATTATGAAATTAATTCCTGGTTTGAACCACAAATAATTCCTGGTTAGTACCTTTGCGGGGAGTTAAAATATCTTTATAAAGACAGCAATAGGATATTATTTATAATTACATATTTAATCTAGGAGGGGCACTTTGTTGAATGTGAAATGAAATTCTCTGAGCTTCGTTCCAAAATAAACCCATGGTGTACCTCTGGTGTTATTGGGCAGCCGGGGTTATAAATAGAGCCCGAGCCCAGGAGTGGGTCCATTATGTTTATAGTTAAAACTTGGGGTTGATCCAGGATTGGGGTGTATAATTTGTCTGCCTGTCTGGGACAGGTTTTGTTGGGGTAGGGCACACTGGGGTCAGGGCCTATCTAGTTAGAATAGAGCGTGGGCATGTGTTAACAGGCTTATACGGGCTAACAGCTGAGGTGTAGATAAAGGGGTGGACAGATCGGGTACGTACATACATGTATGATGACAAATTTAGGCCGAACAAAGTGATAATGAATCTGTTTAGGGTTACATCCAGTAAATTTAGGGTAGGTAAGGTAGCATAAGGCTGGAATTAATTCTTCAAAATAGGTTTTACAAAAACCTCTGGGATAGTATACATACAGTTATCTTTCTTTTCAGCCTTTTACATAGAGCTACCTGGTATATACTGAGTAACAGTAACAGCAAAGTTAACCAATATACCAGGCTCGCCGACCAGGTAATTACTAATTTAAATATAAACATATGTACCACCATTTTCAACTAGGAAATAAAGAAAGGTATCATGGCAACTGATACTTGATATAATTATGTTTATTAATTTTTTTATATGAGGTTTATAGATTTTTGGGACTTGGATATTTGAATCCAGGACCCATGCTTACCCTGCGAGACTCGCCAACCTTTTTGAGGACCATCTATATCTCTTAATGACGGGACTCTTCAAAATAAAAAAAATAAAAAATGTTCAAGATTCCCCTGAAAAATTCTAGAATAATCACTGGAGGCTGTCATATAACTGGGTTATATTTAGGTTATTGTAATGTATTTAGATTATACACTGTTTGGGTTGGGACATATTATAGAAGATATGAGTACAAATAATAGTCCTGTGCATGAGTGCCTAGGGTGTAGGATATATATATGCACAAACCTGGGAATGAGTCCCTAGGGTGTAGAATTGTAGTGTACTTGACACTGAAGATGTAGACGCAGTGGGTGTGTCCCTACAACGTGGTACATATTTTATTATATATACCACACCCTATAACTGTACATGTGTATGGCGTGTTGATGTGATGGGTTTTATTCCAATACTTGATCCATCCTAGTATAAGTACATCACTCCAGCGACGGGTTCAGTGACACTTGCTTTTATATAATTTCATTGTGCTGCACCGTATATAAATTTATAAGGATCAATTCTTCACTTTGTTGTACAATATGAATTGATCGATCCCATGCAAAATATTTTTTTTCTTTCGCCTGTATGATTCTCTTCTCTACAGGATAGAGTATATCTACAGGATATAAACCCCACCTCATATCCCCCCCCCCCCCTTTCTCATCCAGCGTCTTCACTATCAGATATCAATCATGCATTTGTTAAAATTAGTTTTCAGTTATTCTCTCAGACTCTATGATACATAATACACTGTGATAGTATCAGGATATGTGTATCGTTGGATTTAGTTGTTTTCTGGATCATCATGGCTTGTTTAGATGAACAATATGATTTATGTATGTAAACTTTATTTATTTTACAACAATTATTTTAACTTACATTAATCACTCTTGTTGGCCTGGATGTTAGCACGCGGAGGTCTTAATGTGGGAGGAAACCGGAGGTCTTAATGTGGGAGGAAACCGGGAGTACCTGGAGAAAACCCACATGGTCGGGCAGTTGACCTATTACCTTTCCATGTCCGATCGGGGAATCAAATGTAAATTAATTTTCTCATAGGTGTAAAAAAACAAACCCATTTTTCAGTAATCAACAGTTTTATGTCTGCAAATTATAGGGGTGTGGTGCAGGCCCCTATGAGGGACATGTACAGTGGAATGGCATGGGGGTCTTTACCAAATCACTGTGGCTCTTTGTGACAGCTTTTTCAGGTCTTTGGTAATAAAGGCCGAGTCATGGACAAAAATGTACCTTTTTTTTACAGGACTGTTATTGACCACAGACTGTAAACAGTTTACTGTAAAATTAACCATCACAATAATATGGGACATTTGAATTGATTCAGTTCAGAAGATAAGTGTACATTTGAGACTAAGAATTATCGACTCAAGTAGAAAATAATCTGCCTTTACTATAGACAAACATGTTGTAAAGTTACTTCTTTTGTGATGCATAAATTCTGCAGATATCACTGAGTGAGGATTATAATTTAGATAAATACAACACGTTGGGGTCCTTTCCTATTGTGCAGGATTGATGATGATGTTTCAAAAGTAATGAAATCAGTGTGTTAAAAAGACAATATCAGGACTTGTATTTGGTAAGATATTCCTGATAAAGTAGGAAGACAATATAATGGAGGGTCTTAAGCTTGGACAAAGTCTGAAAGAATATTCAAAATTAGATGTTATCTATTTCTTGTTTGTAATTGATTGATTTACTAGTTCAAGCTCAATGCTATTAGTTGTGAGATCTGACTGCTCAAAAGTTCAATGTGTATTTTCAATTGTGCAGAATATTTTTAAAAGTTCAAATGTATACAAATAAATACAGGTGGCCTGATATAATATGCCTTATTACTAGGGAAAAGATTTCTATTAATCTAATAGATTTTCTCTTAATCATTTAGACTTTTTGATGATATTAGCAGATGTTCTGTTGGATTAAGAGACGTTCGTTAGCATTAAGATGGTCACGCCGTCTGGCTGATTTTCATTTACCTGTGTTGGTCGCAAGCCCAACGTTAACACTGCCATGTTACATGTATATTGAGGTGGGTTGGTGATAAAACAGTATATGGTATGATTTACATGTGTACAATACCCGAAAACAGCCTTATAGTTTCTTAAAGATATAACATGGCCCGTGCTGGTGCCATTGGCGAAAGTAAAACATTATTGGCGACTTGAAATTGCCGTTGGCGAAAATGCTGATGAGGTGCTTTTTTTTTTCCTGCCGACGATAGGAAAAAAACTTTGGGGATAACAGTTTATTGAGCAATTGCTACAGGTAAACTTTCAGCCCCCGACATCCCTGTGTACTAGCTAGGATGTCACGGCTGATCGTTGCATTTCCGATGAATTGCAAGGTCAGGTATTTTAACTCT
Source organism: Chlamys rubida (assembly GCA_032359455.1). Classification (NCBI taxonomy): domain Eukaryota; kingdom Metazoa; phylum Mollusca; class Bivalvia; order Pectinida; family Pectinidae; genus Chlamys; species Chlamys rubida. Next base: position 11,982 of record JAUMHH010188084.1, read on the forward strand.
TTTGTGTTTTGTCAAAATGTTCAACCTGTCAACCTTAGGGAGTTCCAAATTCCCTAATGTATGTCTCTAATATTACAAGTATGAATCAAGGGGAACTACTCTTCCAGCCATATCATCTGGGACAAGATTGACTTAAAAAGTTTATTCCCTTGTCGTCCTGTGATATTATCTTCATTCCTATCAAGTATTCATTTTGACACAGGGTTATACATATCCTGCATTTTGAGCTCGCCTACAATATACCTTCATGTGGGAAAATCAGCTCTTGTATTAGTTTTGATAGTTCTAGACTTGTGTGTTTCCTCTAAGACTCTATCAGATTTCGAGAACCAACTATATTGCTGAGTAATATAATGGACCTCATCAATATTTTGAAAAAGATGTCCAAGACTCATCTGAAAAAAAACTATACAAATCATTGATGATGGTACCTACCAAGTCTAACTGACTGTGTCTGGGGGATTTTGAAAATATTTTCATAACTCAAATTATTTGCTTACGCTAAAAGAAATCTTGTATTGTGATTTTTCCTGTACTGTGTTTTATAATTTTGCGGAAGTTGGCTGGTTGATTTTGTTAATTGGATATCCCCACCAAGATAACACTGTTACCTGTTCAAACTACATTACATATAAAAACTAAACAATCCTATTGTCTTAATTAAAATAGTTTTTGAAGGCTAGGCAAAAGACTAAGGAGTAACTTTAAATACTGTTTCTAAACAATATTTCAACACATTAAAACATGTGTTCTAATAACTCATTCACCCCTGAAATTTCATAATGAACTCTTCCAACTTTTGAACTGGAAGAGTTCAAATGTTTCTTCAGGGGTGAATGACATGAGTTGATGTTTATTGTGTTTTCTTGCTTGTGTATAATTATTAACCTTTACATATAGTTGTGTTTCTGTTAAAAAATAGTATCGTGAATATATCAAACTCTATAAGGAATTATGACTATTAGCTAGCTAAATTTCTACAAAGGTCTGATGCAGGTGTTCAAACATGTTTCAGTGTTGTAAAATATTAAAAATATCTGTTTGCAAGGGATCGAAACAAACCTATTTACATATGGTACCATAGTAAAAATATAATTGCGGGGAAAAGCATGTGTGTGATCAATATCAAGTGTTCAGTATATTGTTCTGGGAGGCCAACCTTTATTGCTTTGCGGTAAAATTATGACAGGAATTTCTCACTTTGTTAACAGGTTGTTGTCTTTTTGTTACAAACGTTATTCCTCATCAGTTTGAAGTTTTAACATTTTAAATAATTATGCGATATGTTTCACGGTTTTAAAGCCCCACAGAATTAATGTCACATTGAATGAGTGGTAATGGCTAATACAATTTGGACTATATAATAAATATTATGCATTTTGCGTTAAATGTATGGTAGAAAATATTGAATTTTTAAGTGACAGACACCCAGATAGTTATATTAGTTGATGTGTTGGTCCTGGTATGTACATATGTTACGTATACCTTTGTTTAATAAAACTAGTTGAGGTAAATGGGTATAGTATTAAAATTTATTGTTTAATGTTTCTAATCACCAATATTCACTAGCATTCAATTAAAATGAAATATTCTGTAAATAGAAGATATATCAGGCCCAGGGAAAATCCTGGAATTTGAGAGCAGTGGGCCATTTCAGCAAATTTTAGTCAATATCAAAATTAAGAGGGGCCATTCTATGTAAAATTAAAAGAAAACTGGAACATGGAGGGGTCATTTCAGTTTTGAGAGGTCAATGGCCCCATGCCCTCCTCCAGGATTATCCCTGAGGACATATTTTTTTCAAACAAAAAGATGTAATGAGTTTCATATGTAAATCCCAATTTACTGAAAATATTCTGTTGACTAGAATTTAACTTGTACATGTGTATACCTGTACGATTATACCTGTACGATTATATATGTAAACATGCAGTTCCAGTTAATGTTATATACTCTTGTTGCATTGAACATTGAAGGGGATTAATGGTGTTTGTCCATCTGTCCTGCTGTCCATCTGTCCTGCTGTCCATCTGTCTGGATTTGATTTCTGATAACTACATAGAGTCCAAGAGATTTCCTTCTCAGGGCTACTCTCCATCTGTCTGGATGTTTCCTTAGAATAACTTCCGACAGTCCTAGGGCTTTCCTGCCCTAGATTATCTGTCCATCTGTCTGGATGTTTCCTTAGAATAACTTCCGACAGTCCTAGGGCTTTCCTGCCCTAGATTATCTGTCCATCTGTCTGGATGTTTCCTTAGAATAACTTCCGACAGTCCTAGGGCTTTCCTGCCCTAGATTATCTGTCCATCTGTCTGGATGTTTCCTTAGAATAACTTCCGACAGTCCTAGGGCTTTCCTGCCCTAGATTATCTGTCCATCT
>JAUMHH010188095.1:0-30358 GCA_032359455.1 Chlamys rubida
CAGAGAATCGAATGTATTATCCTTTTACATGGTAGTGTCCTTATCACTTTCCTAGATGTGACGTGCGATAACATGCCTGTGGGCCACATGTGGTGCAGGATATGCTTATCCAAAGGGAGAACTAGGATTAATCTCAATTACCTACTGTATAACGGGAATGTTTCGCTGTGGTTTAATTTCCGCCTTTTGCGCCCGCCGTCTTAAAGGCGAATTTATCATTACAGCGAGAATAAACCAACATCCTTAATGTATATTCCGGGCGGAATAAACACTGGGCGAATATGAATTATTCTGGCAAAGGTCGAAAGATTACTTGGCGAAAGTTTCCCGGTATTACGTATGTATTTATATATTTATTTATCTATTTCTTCATTTATTTTATTTAATTTTTGAGTTTTATCATGTATATTTCCTTATATTTTGTAAGGTATTTTACGCTTGTTAATGTATTTTTGTATTGAACATGAGTTAAACTATTGCCCGAGTATGTTAACCCCGTTGCCAAAATAGCGTTAACAAGTATATTGCCGTTATCTCAGAAGTCGTATGATAATAGCGAAAAGAAGCTGCATCCAGATTTAAGCCAATCGTACATCTGGTCATGTCCAAAAATTCGTCCAAAGAAATAACTGCCAAAAACGGCGCTAAGATTCTGCCATATCTGTGATTGACATATGTGTTGTGAAGCAACATTCTAAAACGTTTCATTATTTAAAAATATATTTGTTATAGATCTGGAAAGAAACTAAACTTGTCTGTCGATATCCTCTGCGCTTAGCAATAGGGTAAAAATTGGTAAGATGGTAAAATATGGCGACTGGAGGGGAGACACGAACAAGGAGAGTTAAAGTGGAAGTTATAAGTGATATTGCTCTTATTAGATAATCATTATGCTTGGCGAAATATTATATCCGATTTTAGCAGCTAACTTACATTGATAGCACAGGTAAATTGTTCACTTAAACTGTTAATTGAAAAAGAAAACTAATGTCAATATACTTAAAATCTCTTCTATGTATTCACCTTTTTACAATGTTCTTCATTATTTAGAGCCTGTCACACCTAGCCGATTTGGGTTACCGGAGCTGTACCGGAGCACAAATTTTACGATTTTCGGAGTTCGGTACTTGTACGGCAGCGCAACGGTATCACATCGCTAAGAAAGGTAGTACATCGTCAGGACATCGTCAGAACATCGGCGAAAAACTTAGCAACGGCAGGCGACAGTAGAAAAGTTTTTGAACTTGCTCAAACATTTCCGCCGTTGCGCTTCCAGAGTGCGCAACGGGGCTTCAACGGCAGTACAACGGCAGTACTCCGGTAGGGCTTCGTTAATGTCGGTAGAGCACCGGTAGAGTCCCGTAATAGATCGACGGCTCTCCAGTGGGCTCAATGTGTACCGTATATGATACCGTAGTAGAGCCGAATACCACCGAAGTAGTACTGATGCGCCGCCGATGTGCTTACGACAGAAAAGTGGTATTCGGTAGCACATCGGCTCTTATATCGGTAGGACAACGGTAAAACAACGGTATCGCAACTGCCCGCCGGTACTACAATCGGTATCGCTACGGTCATTTTTTTAAGTGCTTTTTCGCCGGAGATCTGTCGATTTTCTCGCCGTTGTTAACTTTATGCTCCGGTTTAGTCCCGGCGAGGTACATCGGTAGTGTGTGACTGGTCCTTTAAACATTACTGAAACCTGTCTTACTGGCAAAGTTACTCGTAAGGATAGCCAGGTGTTGATTATAAAGGTAAACCTACCTCAAAATATATAAAAGATGACATAATTGAAGTTCCTCTTTATACAGGGTTGAGGATTACAGAGTCAGTGTGGACACAATTCGACTTAGCTTCCTTTGTAATGTGTATGGTAATATTTATCGTCTATACATGTCCCATACCCTGACCGTTAATATGGATAAGTTAATTCCCGACGATTACCATAAAGCTGTACACGGTTTTCACCATAGGCCATATTAACTCCCACATTGTCAGTTGATGGTTCCTTAATTAACGCTAATGATACAACCGCAGATATCTGTCGATGTCCGCGATCCACAGGTTGCTGAGGCGCCGGAGGAGGGAGACGTCAATCCCCCCAAAAATTGATTCATCATAATCGATGACGAAATGTGTAATGCATTGTTATCTTCAGTAAAATCAACAAAATTAACTATATAATAAATACAGAAGTTTAAAGTGGTTTGAAATCAAAACAAGAACAACAGGAACTGCGGGGATATCCAACACATCCTGTTTACCAGCGGAAGACTGGAGTCTACACTACAATGTAGGTGTTACGGAATGGTACATTTTCTGCACATGTAAAATGCCGAAAAAGAAACAACCTACCAAGTGCCCATATTGGATCATACTGTCTTTATAACTAATGATACTTCTATGTATTCACTTATATATATAGAGAGAGAGTATTAAAAACAATTGACTGAGATAATAATACACACACACACACACAGAGAACTATTGGACAACAAATCCCAGACATTTTAAATTGCACAAAAATACCGGAAGCTTAGCCAAGTGCTGTTTGGAGGTGAAAATTGCAACAACACATATGACACCAATCATGATGCTCATTGAAAGAAAGGATAATATATCGGTCAGCAGCACTGTATAAATGTCTCTAAATATGGCCGACATTGGAATTAAATTGTTGGAAATCGGATCATGAACGTAAACGGAAGCCTCTTCGGTAGAATTATTTGTTCCAGGCAGATGGTCCCTTAGCTAGATTCCTCTGTATTTTAATTAACATAAAACAATCGGTAAATGCAGGAGATTCACCGCAGCTCTAGAATAGTGCTAAATGATTGCGTTGTTAATCTTCCTACAGCCCCTAGTTAGAACGGTGCCGAAGAGAACACATGCTGTCGGTGTTATTTATTGATGTTTCAATTATCCACATGTCTTTTTTCCAAATAAACTACAAATTTACATTCCGTAATCGTTAAACCGGCGGGAGGCAAGTGATCACAACAATAAATGGCCATGGTCATAGAAACAGAAGCTTGTCGCTTGTATTGTTAAAAAAGGTTTTACTAAAACCTCTATCAACTACTGTTAGATGTTTAGGAATATCTGTTTCGGAGTCATAAACAAATCAGGACCGTAATTTTTTGGTGATTTGGTTTTGTTTGGATTGATGTCTACGATCTTTCCAAAAAATATTCATGCAATCATCCAAGAAGTGTCCTTAGGGGAACAATACGTTTTAGCGTTATTAAGCTGCTCATGCTTTAAAAGCTAGTTACAGTGACTTATTACTGTAATTACCGTACACATACGAAGCAATTGCGGCACTTAAACCATCGTTGCATGTTAAATACGTATACACATGGGTTTAACTAGTAACGTGTGTGATTATAGTCATTCAGATCTAGTGTGTGTCAACACGTCATTACACTGTTCGTGTTAGTTATAGGTCAGCTTGTGAGAACGATAACTGTCCCATCAAGCTCTGGACCATATTTTGATGAGTGTTAAATACATTTCCAAACTATTCGGAATGTGTAGTTGATGAATATATCCAGGTTAAATTTGGTTCGTTGTAGGAAAGCTACCTGACATATGACCATTTTATAGCTATGTCGGTATTTTCACGGTATTCCTGATCTCTGATTTGAAGTATGTTTGATTTTATTGTAAACTATTCAAATTGAAGTAATGTATATCTCAACAGAGGAGATATACATACATAAGCAACATCTCACAAAGTAACCAAGGTAATTACTATTCAAGGACAAAGCCAGGGACTTAAGTCGTTACGACAAGCAAATAGGACCTTTGAAATTTCTTTCAAAAAAGAAATGCATAATGAACCTACAAAACACAAGAACTGAACTCGGATGTCAGTGAAAGGTAAATTCTTTCAGTGACAAATGGGTTACAGAAAGGGTTATAAAACAAATGTGAAGGAAAAATAACACAGGTTTTAGTAAGTACAAAGGAATGATGCAACACAATAGCAGTTATCACATGTATCCAAAACAGTTACAAAATACATAAAAAACTGTACATGGAAAAACCAAGTACACAATACAATACACATTCTAATAGTAGAGTTCGTTCTAAAATCAGGATAGTATACAGTAAAATCTACATACCTGTTTTAACGACTATGTTAATGCCATTTTTTCGGTTTTTTTTCTTTTTTCTTTTTTTTCTCTTTTTCTTTTTCTTTTTTTTAGCAATGTATCGTTTTTTCACTCTTACTTTGGTTACTTATGTTTACGAGAGTATTCGTCCCCTGTAATGAAATAAGGAACTCAACAAAACCCATCGCACATTATTAAGGAGACATGTCGCGGCGGTCTATTCAGGTATCTATTACATTACCACACGAATAAGTTTCTTTATATAGAAGAGTCATTTGAGTGACTAAATACGGTAAAACGTCCAAATCAAGTTTTCTTTTCCCGAAGAGTTTGACGGAATGTGAATAAGACAGTATCACCCTGTCACGTAGATTGAGTTAGTGAGTAAAGAAATGCTGGTGAGAAGCTCGAAAAGAGCCCGTCAATAAGAGAGCCTTAGGCATCTGATCAATGGTAAGACACTGCCCTTCATTCTCATTCTATCCAAAGCCAAAACCTCTGACAATACAACAATGCAAAACAAGGGCGCTTGTTTGTAATGAACTTGTGCACGGCTAGACCTGATGAAAAGGCTCCGCTAATTGGGAGGACTACTTTTCTGGGGATTCTGATTGAAACTAATGGAAATGTTATTAACACGTATATATTGTTCCGGAATAAGTTCAGCTGTGTCAAGCTGTATTAGCTTTAAAAAGTTCAAAGGTCAAAGTTCAATTTGATTATTTTTGCTAAGGTCAATTGTAAATCCATGAGTCCTTTCGGGTTATATTATAAAAAAAGTAAATACATGTCTTATTTCCTACTTCTTTTTCGGCTAATTATTGGAATTTTTTTCTGTACCACCATTATAACAATTATATGTTAACATCATGTCGATTTTGTTTTTGTTTTTTGTCATTTTCATTTTTATTTTGGGGGGGGGGGGTAGGGGTAAGGATATCTCTCTTTATGTTTGGATCTTCCTCTTGTGTCTTTGTCTTCTCCTGAAAGAATTTTTACAAAAAGAAAAATGTGTTTATAAATATTCCTTTCAATTGTTTTCATCACTAAAACAATATTCATGTTATACATTTTCTTGAATCTTTCAAGAAAATTCAAGATAATTTTGCGTTTGGGCTCGTTGATACAGCGAAGGAATTTGTATTGTCCTCTCTGTGAGTTCTCACGCTTTGTTCTTAAGCGGATACATTAATTTGAAACACATCTATTTGAAGGCTACTGGGTGTGATTGCACTTAATGTTATTCAACATTGATTTGTCAAAAGCGTAAAAAAACATTTCTGGTTATGTAGACAAAACACATCTCTATACAGAGAAACAATTCCTACAACAGTTCGCTGGATATTTTTGTTTTTGCCTTTCTCAATAGTTAATCCAAATCTCCTGCTGGAAGGTAGTTGTTCTTAACAAACTCGTTAGCGAGGCGCTTTGGAAATCTTATTCACTTCAATGTTTTGTACACACGAAATACTAATCGCCGGCGGGAAAAAACTAACCATGATACACTGTCAGCTCTATTAAAGACACAACAACGAGTCGACATGGTATGCTTATTTCAGTAATCCAGGCCTGTGTTTTGACGCGAAAAAAAGGATATTGTCTGAAAACAGCCATGGGCGTTTCTTATTCACGTGTACAATACAGTCATCCACAATGTTACTCGTTGATATGGCGTTGTTACGCACCCTTCCATTGACTTATTGCTTGAATTTATGGAAGTGATTAATTTAAAAAAAATACGTGTTTTTTTAAATAAGAAAAACTCTTATACCGATGCCATATCATCATATCTAAAAAGGATTGTTTTCAAAAATGTTGTTCAAACGACATAAATGTTCTAATGAGAAGCAAATCGTTGAATCTGCAAAACACTTCTTAAACATTTTATTTAAAATATTGTTATGGTTTTACTCCCTTTTCTAGACTCTGTGATATGTTATATTTGATTCATTGCTTATATCCTTCAAGTAAGATAAACAGTGTGATATATGTTGAGGTACTATTGTGTTTAGTTTTCTCTTGTTTATTCTGTTCAACATTCTTGTAATGATGTAGGTCATTTAAGGACGAAATTATGTAGAAATGCTCAATCACTGGGAAAACCAAAAGCAAATATTAACGATATAAACTCTCATTGTAATAATATGAGGAAATAGCTAATTACATGATCAAACACTGCGTTATTTTACATAATTAGATAAATATATATCACATAATAATTACGACAATCACAATCACTTGTGTAGGTAATCGATAGCCATTGTCTTTTAAATGCGTAATATTCCTTACAGATACTGGGTTATATTTTCTTTTGTTTTTTGTTGTTGTTTTTTTGTTTTTATGTTGTTGTTTTTTTGTTGTTTTTTGTTTTTTATTTTTATAATTATATATATGAATATAAAACTGCTTAGTAAGTTTAATGTTTATAAGAAGCTGTTCGGTTCTATCAATCGAAGAGTAAGAGGGGGATATAAGTCGTTCCTTCATATATAAAAGGATCACCAATTTCCGCTAAAGTTTGACTCAGTTCATAAGAGTACTATTTTCATCTTTATGTAACCGAATCATTACTTATCTCAGTGATGATAGCCTGGGTGCCAAGGTTGCCGTGTGGCCATCTGTGATCACTAGCCCACCTTCATTCAGTCACGGGTTCGAGGCCTTCGTGGGACACTCGCCATGTAATGGCCGAAGGTAGATGGATTTTTTCTCCGGATACTCCGGCTTTTCTTCACCACGTATACCTGGTTCATCCTTAAATGGCTAACGCTGTTAACAGGAAGTAAAGCACAAACGACTAAATAGTGGTCTGAACTTGACGATATTATTTGACGAAATATATGTACCACTAGTATGTGTACATGTTCGTTCGCTGACTAAAAAGCAATGTAGAGTTATGTTTGTCTATGTTTTAACAGTCATTATGCATGAACCACTTAGACCACTACTTCTACTTTTGGTAATCCTATTGGTTCAGGCATGATCTTATGTAATTAATATAATATCCTGTCAATAAAACTGACAGTATATGAGGTCATATACCAATCTACAAGAATTACGCCCCTTTACCTGAATCGTTGTAATTGTAGTTGTAGTTGTAATATATGTCATTTGCATTAAGTCTTCATAAATGACCTTACTGTGAAATGACAGAATTATCAATGCCGTTCTATGAAGAGTGTATTATCGAGTTGATATTTTATTAATTTGTTTTGTTTGGTTTATATCTTAGCTTGATTTCACCTACATAATGTACCATGTACATATGTATAAAGGTCACAAACAATATTGATGTCAACTGAAGTTAGTAAATTATTGCGAGGCTAATTACTTTAGTGTTTTGTCCATTGCAGTATAATAGTATGTATGTAGAGTAGTTTAACTTTTTGTTAAAAATGAATAAAACAAATGAATACATATATTTTGGTCCTTTTGCAAAATGACGATTGAAAGGACGACAATATTAAGGTAACCTTAACCTAATTTTTATTTGAATTGAGCTCAGTGTTACACAATTAAAACATTTTACCTTTTTCATTACAAACAACTGTCTATTTTATACACGAGGTTCGCATATCCCGTTGACATTGGTGACGTTGTGAGAGCTAAAACCATATTCAATATTGATCAAATGAACTTAATGCTATGTGTTACCCAAATCGAAACAATTATTCATTGTATCTTTTGATCCATGATTTTCCACGACGGTCCGGAGACATCACGACGGGAACAACACGCGGAGTAGGAAACGGGTGCACTTCTTGCTCATCCGATTTTCCCTCCGGACTTGTGAGGGGGTTCATGGTGTTTGTCCTTCTATTGTTTAGTCGCGATGCTCCCTGTTGTCTTTTTCTTTCGTATTGCGTCAATATGGGATGACGCTTTATTATGCTTAACATGAAAGAAAGACGTTCCCGTATCTTCAAACATAAGGGAATATGACTTACACATGTTTTGCTATGTCCAAATATTTCGTGACAATTAACATTAACCTCACTTTAAGTTTAACTTCAGAATGACGTTCCAGTATCTTCAAGCATAAGGGAATATGACTTACACATGTTTTGCTATGTCCAAATATTTCGTAACAATTAGCAATAACCTTTCTTTACGTTCAACTTCAGAATGACGTTCCCGTATCTTCAAGCATAAGGGAATATGACTTAGAAATGTTTTGCTATGTCCAAATATTTTGTAACAATTAGCAATAACCTTACTTTACGTTTAACTTCAGAAAGACGTTCCCGTATCTTCAGACTTAAGGGAATATGACTTAGAAATGTTTGGTTATGTCGATAAATATCGTACCAATTAACATTGACATTACTTGACGTTTTAATGTTTCGATTATTTATCTATTTTAATGGCAAAATCATCCTAATGCATGCAATTACAATTTCCGTCTAATATCATAAATAAATAATTATTAGTAGGCTTAAGTCTTCAGAGTCAAGTTTAGCTTTTAGACAACAATAGTGCACAGGCATATTTTGTTAAGTGTCAGTTCAAATTACTTTTCCAGAAACTGTAAGATTACTGCCAAAGTTAGGAATTTGTTATCATTTTTATGCATTTCATATTTCACCTTAACTATTATCAACGTAAAAGATTAAAATGCAATATTTGTCTCTTTCTATCAATACGTTAATGGTACATGTATATGTAAATTTACTATATTACTTTTGTCATTGAACATATGACATAATATTTGAAAGAAACGAAAGATGAAGATAACGGTGAGTGAGACAAAAGAAACATGCAATATCTGATGGGAACATTTTGGTCTTTGCAAACCTAGATAGGTATTAAATACCCTTAAAATGAAATACAATCTTTCCATAAAGTGATTTGGTATGACATAGGTATCAATCAATGGTTAGCTAGCTAGAAGACTAATGACAGAAGATACCTGTACTCATTGTTTAGGTTATAACATGGACTATATACAAAATTGAAAAACAGAACATAACCAAAACCACTGGCAAACTGTTAGTTAAAATCAATACTCTATTTAGTACATATGCACCCAACCTGAAACCTAAATATCCACATACGCAATATAATTACGGAGGCAGGGAGGCAAACCAAATGCAATACTGGTGTGTACCTCGCTCTCCAAGGGAATGGAAAAGATATATGGTGGAACTGCAGAGAAAAAAAGGACACCAGATTGTCACTGCATGTGATTTAGAGTTAAATTCATTTACATTCACATTTAAACATGAGTCCATGAATTCTCAAACATAGAACTAAGTTTCAAGAACATATATATAGATAATTCCTACTTCTTTACTTTTTTGGTTCACTAGAGACAGAACATGGTGACGGACATTAATGTGTCATTGTGGAAACTACCATTTGACCAATTTAGCACATTGGCTACAAATGTATGTCGTATTTGAATTCTTGTCGTGTGAGCTTGTGTCTCCTTAAAATCTTATTGCTTTCCTTTGCCACCTGAGTATTTACTGACTTTAAAACTCTGGTATGTATTACTTTCCGGTTTTTTTTCGTTGCCAGTCTGGTTTGATGTTGAGGTATGCACCAAGTACTAGACAAACTCTCCTGATTACATTATATGTTGAAAGTGTAGCCTGACGTTGGTTTATGGAGCGAATTTGACGACATCGAACCCAATAAACCAAAAACACAGCTTCTTTCTTCTGCAGAAATGACATCGTCATGAAAAAGGTTAACAAAGTTGACATTTAGCATTCCTGTTGGCAACTACCAGCTGCTGTTAACCAAATTCAAGTCTGGGTGCTTTTTGATAAAAGTAAATATTTTCATAAATAAACATTCGTAAGCAAGTGACAAAGATCCATTAGCGACATTGCTCTCTATTGTGTGTGCTTTTTTATTTATGTTGATATGCTGAAAAATCCCGCTGTTTCAGACAAAAGGGTGTTTAAGAGAGACTTTCGTATAGGTCCCACTGGATTTCTTAACGTATGTGTTCTGAAACGTGTATAGATTCAACATTGTGCTCAAGTCTTGCCATATCTATCACTTGTGCTGTGTAAATTGAGGATTTATGGTATGAAACTCTCTTATTCTAAGAGACAATTGGACCCCAATGGTGCCCGGTTTAGACCGTTCCAAGGAAACCCCCATTACAATAAAAAAAAAGTAGTATATCGTCTATAGTTCTGGGGAACAAAAAGACAGAAAACACCTATACACCGTAGCGTCATCACGCAAGGAAAGATATCCTAATCCAAGGTCGACTTAAGGTTTTGTCTCTAACAACACTTCTTTTGTTTACAGGCTGTGTCGATTTATTGACTTGTTATAGTTATGCTACCTTCGCCATATTCATATTTATATATATTTATAGGTTGTGTACCTTTTTAAAGAGCTTTAACAGCTTGCAAAGATTTCCATTAAAGTTGCAGAAGAGTATTTAAATAACGTATATTATGACTGGTTGAAAGGTCCAAGCTTTATGATCAATATGTGAAGGAAACGATCTCCCGCAGCAGAACTGAGATGGAAAGGAATGTAGAATACATGTAAACATGCATATACATATATTCTTTCCTATATACCATTTTACTGTAGTTAATTGTTTTTCCTATAAACCTCTTTGCTGTAGTTAATTGGTAAACAGTTTCAAGTCAGAAAAATGCCAATCTAATTTATATCTGATTTTTTTTTTTTTTAAATATCTGGGATTTAAAAAAAAAAAACAGACAAACAAGAGGATACACATAGTGTATTTCAGAAGAGTAAGCGTGCCTCGCACATATGCAATACCTGAAATGTGTATTGTAAAATCCGTGAACGTCTATGTTCGAAGACATTAGGAACCGAATATATCTTTGATATATCTGTATCATAGATGGATAGATGGATATGAAAAAATAATTTATCATATTTATGAAATTTAATCAGGGAAAAGTCTATCCGATATAAGGTTTGGGGGTTCGGGATGAGGCCTAGGAACAAAATCTGACTTCCATGTTGTTACATGGTCATACCTAAAGCGTAAAGGACAACATTTGGAAAAGATATTAAACGGAAAGAATGATTAAATGATCGAAACGTCAAATTTTACAACATGACAAAGTAGTAGTACATGTAGACCAAACATCAGTACCTAATTCAAGAACCGTATTATAAATAACAAAGAATTAAGAATATTAAAAAAAGATAGAAAAGAGTTCGGTATCAATTGACAGCTATTTCGATAACAATAAGGAAGCCCGTCTGACAACGTGAACGTCTATGCGGTAATAGGGGTATGGTAAACACACTGTACCACGAGCCTCATTCACATGCTATATTCAGGATAAACAAATAACACTATATTGCATAACTAGGCTTCGACATATACATCACCAATGCAGACCTGGTCTCGGTCAATAATAAACTGTTGGTGGCATTTCCGTTTGATTACACTCCTTTATGCACAAATTCCACTGTTTGAATGTAAATTTGGGGTCCTATCACTCAACGCAACACTAGCAAACAACGTTGTATTGTGTGTGATCCTACGCACACATTAACCTGAATACAATACATACCCTGGGGTAGATCGATGTTTACTTCGTCGTCGTATTTTAAAGTAATTGATGCATTATTTTTTGTAACATTACGATTTTAATTTAATTGTCGATTCGAGCGTGAACGATTGATTTGTCCTTGTGTATTGACGCTGTGATATAGTGTTTTCTCCCTTTTCTATTGAAAAATATTGATTTTTTCCACTACACTTCTTCTTAATTAAGAACTATATTGTGCTCATTAGAAATAATAACACATGTAGTAATTACATGTAACATCTTATTAAAAAATCTTTTATCTAATTCTACAAGTAAGATGCTTTCCTTTTTGCGGAAGGATATGTGTAGTTGTGTACAACAGTGAAATTTCAATCTCTGCCACAAAGATAACTATGCGTTACAGCGCTCGCAATCTGCATACATCCCTGCATTTTGACGTGATATTTAATGTCGGTATTTCAAAGTGTATATCAATTTTGTACCAAGGACACAACAATTGTCACATATCACCCACTTCATGTGAAAAATAGCATACCTAAGGTTTCTTTTCACATTTAACATGCATTACATCATTTGGCTTGAGTTTGGATGGAATATATTTGCTTGTTTTAAATCTTAAAGTCACCCCTTTCATTCCACATAATATATATATATATAATTCAACACCTACATGCTTTTATGAAGTCGCGAGACTTATTGATTGACGTTAACGACATTTGAAGCTGTATACCCTTTAAGAATACCCGGTTTGCTGTCTTTCTTGTGAAGATATGTATTTTCCTTTTCCTTTATTAATAATGCATATTGTTTTCAAGTGCTAATGCTTCATGCTTGTTCATTTTTTTAGCTAATGGTGCATGTAAGATGTTATCAGTGTTGTTTCTTAATTGGTTGTGTTTTATATGGATGTGTTTGTAGAATATATTTCAAATTTCCACATAATGGAGACGAATGCATCAATTCTTATAGAGGTGTAATATTAAAACAAGAGCTCAAATCGCTCATTTTACAATAGGCTTTAGGCTAACATCTTATTCTATTTTAATTGTATCATTAGTGACAATAGTTTATGATTTTCCTACTGTAAACAATCGTCTGAGATATTGATTTTATTTTTCGGTCTCAAGCATCATGCATTCCTGGTTCTAAAATTGGAAATATTTTCTCATTAAAATAGTTTTGTGTACAAAGTCCATCTCAGATGATTTTTTCATGGTCTGACATATACGAAAAATTACTTTTTGTTAAAAAGACCATAACAATTTAAGTAAATGCGTTTTATTTTTTTTCTCCATTCAATCGTTAATTTTTATAAGTTGTGATAAAATTATACCTATGTGAGCAAATGAGCATTGCTTTCATGTGATTCTCCAACACGTTTGGAATGTAGGGGTGACAAAGTGGATCCCCTGCTTACTCGTGAAATGCTTTGGCCATTATATAAGGGGCCCCAAGTACTGATGTTAAAGACATACATGTATCAAAAGAAAAAGGTTTAGTTAAGATAAAAAGTTGTACATGCATCATGTATAGGTCTTAACATTGAGTACATTAAACAAGTGTACATCCAACATCTAAAGCAATAATACATATTCCTTTTAAATGCAGCATTATATAACAATACCTTAGCATTTTCTATACTAACGTACAATCAATTACCTTATCAAATCCGCCCATGACCCTTTTGCTTAATATATCATCTTCTTATTTCTAAAAAGAATATGTTGTATATATTTGATTAAACAAATGTTCCAAAGATGTATTACCTATTACCATTTATCGAATCCTTCTATCACATTGTTAAGACTCTTAAACATGCTCTTATATCATAGTCATTTGGAATGTCTCTAGAGTACATTTAAATAGATGAAAAAAATAATATAAAATGACACTTTCAATATAATGATAATCCCATGCATTGTAACGTACACAGAGTATCATATTAGGGTTAATTACCCAATCATATTTTACGCGACAGCCAGAGATGACCTTTTCTTCATTGCAATATTCAAATTGACATTGTTTGCGTTATAATGACTTCAGCTGAGGTAAGTTCAAACACTGCAGTGAAACACTATTAACCCGAGACCAATAAACATTATGTGTCGTCATTATTAGTGTGACTATTAAAAAAACTAATTAGAAACTGATTAAGTAACATATCCAACGTATACAGAATAAACAATAGCTGTCAGCTGGTTTTCACGACACACGCTCTATAATAAGAATGGCATTTAGAAGTAATTATTCTACAAATCAGTTGCATAGTTAATCTGACAGGAAAATTGAGTACTGTTAATTATACAATTATGTAAAATACTGTGTAAATAAAGACACACAGTATGACATCAGTATCAGCTACAGTTGTATATTACACGCAATCAATAGGCCACCCACTCTGTACATATCAGCATATCAAATGCTACACGTTAATGCCGTGCTTTGTTAACTAGAGCCGTGACGTGTCCACGATACATATCGACCAGTGGTCACAGGATGGTATGACACATGTTCAATAAGATAAGGACAGATATTCAAATTATCAAATTAGTTCTAAAGCACTATCTTCATATCTATCTAATCATTACTAGCATGAATGCAAAATAAAGTCAGTAAATCATAGTAGACCTCGAGATCTTTTTCAGAAGTATTTACAGAAAGTATTTACAGAAATTCGGACACTAGTTTGAACATTAGAGCTCTTGCTAGATATCTAGGAAATTACGATGCATTTATTTTTATTTTAAGACACAACAGATGTTCTGAAGTCAGTATAAAATCGTGATACACACCTTCCAACATCTCTGTTCTAACAGCAACGGTTCATTACTATTCAAAACTTTCGGTCATTACTTTTCGATTTTCAAACATACTTTTCTTTGACCAAGATATTTCAAGAATAATCTTCTCAGCTGTAGGGTTTTTTTCTCTGGTAAATATGGTTTTATTTCATATTTAACATAATGTTTTCCGATTGGCTGTATTCATACATATGTTTACGCACATTTAAGACATTGATTTTCATTGATTTTTAATCTTTTGAGCATTTGTACCGTACTACTGCTGATGATTACTAAATAAACAGAATAGCCATATGGTGCAGCATACATTTCTTAACTCTTCCTGTGTCGACTTACTAAAACAAAATGGACAATGTGGTGCAGGAAATATTTGCTTTTTTTTTTAACTTTCGACATCTGCTTAGATTCTGTTTAATACATACTTCCTACCTTAATGTTTCTTGAAATTATTATACAATGTATTATATAAATACTGGTTGTGATTAAGAACATAAATCAGATCGATAAGCAAAACAAAAACATTATGAAAGGCAAAATGAACCCAAAAACCTAGCAGATGGGAAACCAGTAAATACATAATGGTAAACTTGCCACGTGTTACATGTGACGTGCCTCTTGATGTCTCTTTTTAAGGATCTCTGTTCCACTTCATGCAAAATACAAGATAATGCAATTATCATTTTTCCTATAAACAGAAGCATCCCCTTAATTCCGAATATAATATAACAATAGTGAGACTTGGCTATACAAACTGCATGGCCCCAGTTTCGTGAACGCTCCTTCAGCTATGGAGCTCCTTAACTTAAAATGCGTAACTATTGTCCTATGGAGATATTTACGTTAAGGGGTTCCTTAGCTTCAAGAACGTTCATGAAACTGGGGCCTGATTATGTAGCTAAATTGGTAAGAGCGACAATACATGTAAATTTATGACCGGATGTTCTGGGTTCGAATCCTTGCTGGTCTCGTTTCATTATTTTCTTATAACACTATTGTTGAAAGACATTCCCATTTGGTGAAAATGGTTACTCAGTACGTTATTTATTTCTTTTTTGTAATGCAGGAAAATTGTACAATATGACTCAAAGTCAATTCGAAATAACTGAAAACACCACATAGGTCACATACGTCACATACGTCACATATCACCAAATAATGAAACACAACACAGATTTTCGAGATTTCTCTTATAGAATATTTGAATTTAATCATTTTGGATTCTTGACTTATAGCTGAGAGGGTTTGATCATCTGAGTTTCGTTATTTAATTTTACCCATTCCTGTGCATTTATCACGATGAGTACGAAAGACACAAACAGCAGGTTTACTTCACCGACACATCCTGCAATGGGTGGTAAAACTACGTATCTGTCAGGATGACGTATGGTAAAATGGTCGGTAGCGTAAATTTGTGCAGATATTGATGTGTAAGCGATTCTTGTCTTCCACTTTAATTTTGAATCGCTTCCAAATATTTATTTTATTTACAATTGATTATCAATGTGATATAACCCATTACATGTTATACCGAGTATGCCCAAGTTGAATATTATTTTCATCCTACATTAGGGTATCGTTGTTAAATGTCACTATGGTGAAAATTCTCGTTTATTTGTTCTAGAACTAATGACAAAGGAATCAATTATGTAAAGCACATTTGACATTTAAGATTCCATATCACAGTACTATATCATAGCTCTGTAGTCGCACTGTTAAATTTAAGTTTTTAACGTTAGTAAGCCCCAATCTAGTACGTTTATATTTTATTTCCCTGACTTGTTATTATTTAAGGATGGAATCCTGTTCTGTTGTAGGTTATGGGGTATAAACCTAGATACATCTGAACACAAATTTATCGAACTGCAACGCCGAAAAACATAACATACACATGCATGCTTATTTCAAAAGGAACAAAAACTAAACATATTGAAAACAATTTATAAATGGGACACTACTTCCCGCACTATTCATATGCCCCAATTTTTTTTTTTGAAAATTAAACCTTTGACTCTGTAGTAGATATAGGCAGTCACAGTTTCTATTTAGACATGAATCTGTTACGAATTACAACGACATCGATATCGGATGGTCCTGTTTTTTTTTATGTAAATGAAACATGATATAAGCGCTTAAAATAGTGAAAATCGGTCTGGTTCCACCGTTAAATGTTTAAGAAGCAACGATGAAACAATGTAGCGATTAAAATCGCTTATTCAGACCTTTTGTCAATTGTCCAAATTGTCGTGGTAAAACTCAAGGGCGGTAATTGACCAGTATTGTCAACTTATTTTGAGTTTAAGGCTGCAATGTTCTTATAGAGCAAATAAAAATAACTCCAGAGAAAAATAGACATTACGATTTTGAGAAACATTGTTATTTGTAAAACCATTAATGTGTCTGGCACATCTAATGTTGTTTGCCAACCTGGCTCCTGAAACATGCAAGAATTTGGCCTTAAATCCAAATCAGAATGTTGTCTACTATTTCAGTTCCATGTCAAAATGTAATTTTACTTACGTGAACATGCACATATTTTCAATTTTGACTTTTTTACCCATTATTGAATTATATCCAAGAGACAAATATATGTTTGTTATTGACCTTTTGAGTTTGAACTGCAGTCGGAGAATGTTTTACGAGCACGCATCAGGACAGTGAAACTGCTCATTATTTTTTATTTTTTTTATCTTTCAAACATTTTTATCTATTTTTTTTTTCTTATTTTCTTTCTTACTTCAACTTGTGTGTACATAGCAAGACACTAGCCAATCGAGCGATGAAGAATGCAATGTCTGCGCTATCTTTCCCGTCATGTTGATGAACAGAACCTGAAAGGTCCGTGTTTTCAATACGATAATCGTGTTTTCAATTTTCTTTTATCCCTCACTCAGTATTCTGAGACTTTTCCTGAAAAGCAGCTAATGGAATGTCCATGAGCGAGTGTTCTCTTCCTTTATGTACTTGATGAATGTTTCTCCTTCAATATATGACCATAATAAGTCGGACAGGGAGAAGATGTACTCGTAATAATGCCGGCTTGAAGGAGTGCTCCGTCTGACCAACAACTGTAAATCGGTGATGAATTGACAAGGTCGGGGCCTAATACAGTATGTCCCCCTACATGGGCAATATACGAGGAATGTATTCGTTGCAACAACCGTGCATGATGGCTCTATATAAGAATAACCACTGCAGTAGATATGGCCAATTCAGACAGCGGTTCGTGTTAATAAAATGCTCCCGACGGTAATATCCTCCATATAGTACATTCTTGGTTCAAATCTTTCCATTCCCAAATTATAACAGGCTATACTAGTGCTGTTCTAGCTATACATTCTGTGTTAATACTTGCCGGGGTTCTTCATTCTATTCTTATAACAAAGGATCACTGTTTACCACACAATCGATCACATACAGCTCTATATGAGTTCGTATAAACTCTTGCACCAAAAAGCCACTGTACTTCATTCACAACAGATATAATAATGTGTGCTTTAAGCAATATCGAAGTTTTATAGAAGCAGGGAAATGAAATGTTAACAGATTGTGTATGTCTTTCGTTGTGTCGCTTAGCAACACGTCGTTATATCGAAGATAGGGAAGCACAATTGTAAACATTCTGGTTATGGAGGAATGTTTTGTTATAAATTACCTAACACTTTATGAGTTTTATTTTCGTTTTACATTAAACAAGTACAAATTTGCATGTTCCTAAGTAGAAAAGTACGAAATGATTTTGCTTTCTTCTAAAGCAGAACTGTCGACCATCCCAAAATTATGTTCAATTGTAAAGATTGCTTTCGCTCTGAAAAACAAGTGACAATTTCTCGAAAGGTGGATCTTCAAATATATTTTATTGTTTCAATTTCACAATCATATCATTTTTCATTTATTTCATTTCACATCACATCTTTAATCAAACAATTGAGAGTTTTTCAAATCGGCTTTTCAAATTCTGTTGAACGTTGTTGTTGAGCATTAGACATCACGGTTACCTGAGACTCTAATTCAAAATTTTGAACTAATGAACAGAAAAGGACTGTTTGCCTTTTTTCAGGAAAAGGCATCAGTATGTTTTGTGAACTTCTGCTGTTTGTGTAAATGATCGGCTGATAAGTTGAATATGACGTCATCAATATGTTACCGCGAATCTTCACATAGAAAACAATGGCATCACGGGTGGTGAATAAGGTAGAAGAAAACAAAGAGAAGGATTTTAATTGATCTTTCATTATTGGAAGTGGAAAAAGCTTTACGTGTCTCGTCTCGAAGTTTTAATTGTTGCTCGCCAAGGCTCGCAAAAATAAAAAGTCCTAAGACTCGTTTCATAAAATCTTTTGAAATGAAATGAAATGAAAACTCATTTAAGATCCTATATTTATTTCGATATTTTATCCACGGCGTTAGTATTTTTAGTATATGGAAAATAAATCAGGCGTATAGAAATGTGACTTTTAACTAAACGTGCACTGAGGAGAAATGTTATATCTATGTATATGTATATGTATGGATGCGTGTGAATGATAGTGAGGTATTGCAAGGTCAAACATCTTGTCCTTCCAATGATAGAGTGCTTTTTTGTACGACTTCCTCCATTAGATTAGAACACACAGGACATTGGCTAAAAGTACTCTGGTGAGAGTGACACTTCATTCGTATATTCTGTTTCTGTGACACCAATATCATTAAAAGACCAGTCCCATTCTGATTACTACCCCCTCCCAGTTATATGAATCACGGAAGCGCCATCACCCATATACAGCTATTGACAGTCTCTGTCATGTTGTGGTACTCTACGAGCGACCTCAGAGCTACGCTAATGGAATAATAACTGATTGACCCAGTTTGTAAATGACCTAAATTATGCGGCGGGTTGATGATCATTCTCGTCTATGTCATTTTCCATTCTGCGTCAAATACAGATTGTCTCCCCTTGGTTGTTTAGCTTAGTTATTGCGTTTACATGTTTGTGAGGCCAAACTGCGGTTCAATATCAAGCTCATGACCTACACTGACCGATTTTACGAGTGACATAATTAGCCTCTCTTTTTCACTTGGTCATGAGTGATAGTACAAGAAATGCGCCTTTTCCAGCTTGGAACAGAACCGCAACATATCTCTCGTCGGACCATAGCTACAACACTATGCAAATATACGCCTACATGGTAATCTATAATTGCTTTGATTATATTTGTATACACTTGGACAAAATGGCTCGATCGTAAAATCAATTAGATATATCGCTTTTCATATTTAACAGCTCAGTGATGTCCGTGTTTTCTCTGTATCACTCCGATTGGACGTGACTGATGTTCCAGGGTACAATCAAAAGGATCCAGTTACATAGTACGTCATTGCATACTTTGGAAACTTATTAAAAAATAAAAATAAAATACTACATTAATTTTGATATAGTGCCCTATCTAGCCAATCTAAGCCACTCTAAAGAGCTTTACAGTACATAGATATACAATTTATACAATCAATTTAATTAGGATATGCACACAGTACATTAATCAATACAGTATTGAGGAATTCACAGGACCTGCCTTATCAGGCGCTAACCAATGCAATCTTGCTTATATCTCCATATGTGTGTATGCCTGTTTGTGTGCTGGAAATGCATTGCGTTCTGTTTGTAGTGGGACAGTGCTTCCAACGGTATCATTTATAGTGCCACCTCACTTGAATGCAACAGCACAGATACCGCAACATCCACCTCAGACCATTTTATACTCCACCTGGGTTGTTGGAGTTGTGTGGGCAGGAGAAAAACACTTTCTCTGAAAATAACATGTGTACGACGACTTTGGTAATCGAACCCCGGCCGTGTGCGTGGAAGGCTGGAGTGTTAATCACTCGACAAAATTATTCAATTGTTTTTAACATAAATGTAAAATATGCTTTAATTTGTTTTATCTGGTAGCGTTCGTTCCAAAGAGAAACACAAAAAAAATCAGGTAAACCCTACATGTATATTAGACTTGCATTATTACATTACAAAATGTGTATGTACATAGGCTATGAATTTGTGTTTCTCTCATTCTATACCCATTCTATACCCCAGACATTGTTGTGGACAAACAAGTACGGAGAGTGTTGTTTTATTTGTATATACTAGTGACAAATGTTAGGCTACAAGTGTAACCGTCCCAAAGGTGCAATGATGAAAGATACAGCGCATAGCAAGGGAAAGACATAATGGCGTGCATTGATATTGACTCTTGTAATACGTATACACGGCGATGTTCAGGTGCGATATTACTCTAGGATATTTCACAATTACAAGTCAATGTCTGGGGTATAGAATGGGTATAGAATGAGAGAAATCAACACGAATGGAATTTGTATTGGCGGAGATTCCAGCCAGATTGAAAGCAGCGAACCACATACACTTCCTCTACAAACACGCGAAAACTTACAGATTTCCGACAAATGTCCTGAAATTCAGATTCCGCCATTTGATAAGTAATAAGTCGTGTTGTTGTTAACGACCATGGCAATTTAAACTATACATATTAAAATAAATTCTAACTTACAAATATGGGCTTTCATGATATACAAATCTATCATATAAAAGGTATTAAATGAGTTTGATATGAAATAGTTCAATGCAATGGTTGATTACTGTGAAAGTTACTTTACGCGATTAATGATATTTTCGAGGATTTTGTAAAATTGTCAATTTTGCGGGATTTCCTTTTTCGCGTGTTTCGAGTCTTGAAGCCGAAGCACAATTAGCACTGAACTGTCGCTATGTAAACCAAGGAAGTAACGTTTAGGATTAAAGCAATTTGTAACATAAGTGAGTAGGAATACGAACATGACCAAAACGAATGTACAGTGTAGAGGTTAGGTTTGACTCTTGTTTTTGGATTTTTGACAATTTGTCTTTCCAACATGAAGCCATGGCGATGATAGTTTTGTTCATTAGTATTGCAATCATAATATCGCATACCTTTTGAGACCGAAATTAAATGCCATGTATAAAAAACTATATTGAATCTTCTCTTTGATTTAACCACATGTCCATACCATCAACACAGAAACAAACTCTCCCTAACAAATTGCAATCATGTCCGTTCCCTGCTTCATTTAAAATATGGGTCGTGTTGACCGAACAGTTAAGCTGCTCACCGTTGGGTCGCGCCTTGGGGCAGTCGTTTGGGACTTGTTGCCAGGTACTGGCCGCAAGTCGGTCTTTTTTGTCCAGGCACTCAGTTTTCCTCTTTCACCAAAACTTAGCACGGGCTTAAATGAATATAGCGGTCAAAAACAAACGATTTGAAACCAAAAGTAACTGGTAGCGGGAATATGTCACCATACTTATTAATTATGTTATAGTATTTTAGTACACAAAAAAACTTACCTGTTAGCATATATGGTTAAATAAACGCCTTGGGATTCACTTTGTACAAAGAGAACCATTACTACACTGTACCTAGAAAATAGCACACATATGCTTTTAGCAATGAGAGTTACTGTATCACATAAAATGTGAATTGTGAATAAACATTCGTGGTGTCCGTGGTTGTTATTGAACCAAGAAAATAAATACAACGAATTTGAATGATATAAGTGTCTACTGTATTTTTATATAGGATATCCACGAAAGTGTGTACCACGAAACTATCGAAATGGTTTCAAACCACGAAGGAAAGTACCCACGAACATTTCGTATTATATATTAGTTTTTTTTGTAATTTTTGATATTTCATCCGTACAAAATGTAGTGCATGTTCCAGTCAGTAGGAAAATACATAAAAGGAGGAATGACTACATTATATACCGTTTTACACTTAAGTGAAAATATTATTCACATTATGGCCTAATCCTTCTTACCACACTGATCAATTTTGTTATAATAGCATTTATACACATTCTTAACTTCAAACATTCAAACAAATAAAACGACGTTTTGCGAGCTTCTGGGAAGGCCCCTATTATTATGAATTTGCTTTTCTTTCGTTAAAGATCAATTAGTTTTCCTTCTTCCTAACATTTTCCATTTCGTGCGTTCTATTGTTCAATCTTTCGCTTCACACCATGTAACGTATCTTTTGCATGCATCATAGCTGCATTATTTTGTAAACACTTTTGGGGATCAGCAATGTTTCAAAATGCAGCAGTGATGTAAATTTGTATGTTCAAAAATCAATGAAATTAATACCAGTATAATACCAATTACCCATCGTAAATATATTTTAGCCAATATCCTTCACGCTCATCAAAGCGGAGAACAAAATGTTCTATTATTTAGTTATTTAATTGAGTTTTTAACTTACTTAAAACATATTACAACGTATGTAACTCTATATTGTTTTTATTCCAGTCTACCAGCATGGAGACCGGTCTATATCTTTTAACATATATGGTGTCAACAGATTAAAAAAACAATTGGATTGACATTTATTCTTTTCCGCTCCGAGAAAAATACTTTTTTTTTCTTAAATTGATATATTAAATAATAAATGTAAAGAGACATACAGGATATCTGCACAATAAAAAGATCAACGGATATTCTATCAACACCTGTGGCTTTTACCGTCGACAATTTGTTTAATTTGATTTTGAACTTTGTTTTACCAGGAATTCTTGACTGTATCTTTGTTCCAAAGCTGTAAATGTCAGGAAGGCTACCGTAGTTTTTTCCTGTCTCGGGAATAGCACAGAAAAATAAATTGACAGTAACGGATACGTAGGTTTATCCTTGAAAAAAGCTCCGTCAACTTTAAAATTTCCTGAACTTTATTCTCTCAGATTAGTTCTTTTAATTTGGAGAGCCTCACCTAAATAACCTCGTTTGGCTTGTATACTTTTTAAAAATAACTTGTTTGGTCTTAGATGTTCTAAGGAACGTCCATTCAGACTCTGACGTACGCTTTCTAGCTCTAATGCAGTTTTCATGATACAGTTTCATTAGTCTACAGGGTTGTCGGGTGGCGCAGTGGATAGCGCACTTGCCTTTCACCAAGGCGGCCGGGGTTCGATTCCCCAATCGGACGTGAAAATATATGAGGTCACCTGCCCGACCACGTGGGTTCTCTCCGGGTACTCCGGTTTCCTCCCACATTAAGACCCCCTGCGTGCATAGTTTCGGGGCAGCAAAAGTGATTAATATAAGTTATACAACTTGTTTCATAATTGTTGTAAAATAAATAAAGTTTATATTTATATATAGTGAAAGATGAAGGCCAACCTCGGGGACTGATGATCAATTAGCAGAGTCAACCATCTTGTTTGTAAGATAATTACTAAGACCACGAGATAAAAGCACCTATTTGGACATTGACTTTTCCTATATAGAATGCCAAACATAGTCCATATCTTACTGCATCATAAAATAAAGCAAAGATTTTATTTCACCATATGTGCATTTCGTCTTTTTAAGTAAGATTCATCCATGGTACAAGAAAGTCCAAGGCTAAAATGTTTCAAATATAAGCTGAAAGGGGAAAAGTACCTATCAAAACTTGGCACAGCAATTCAGAAACTGACTATCATGACAATCTTTTAATGCAAATTGTTCCTTAAGTATACTTTCAAACATATTGAAACTCCGAACTAAAACTGTTCGGGAATAGAAACACGAAGACAATAACATAGTGTTTTTTAGATATTGCCAATTTAACTGTTTATCGAAACAAAATATTTTTACATTCTCTGAACTAGGTCAAGTCAAGTCGTCTAACACCTCTCCATATTCTGCGGTCGTTGGCCTCGCCTGATATTGCATATTGGAATTCTTGCATCTAATGTGTCGTTAATCACTGGAGCAACAGGTGGTTTTCCTAAATGACAGAAATTCTACTCTATTTTTGTCTTGTTAAATTTTAAAACGGTTTTCATTCACGAGGTCAATTAGGATGCCTCAGTGGAAAAGTTCAATACAATTTGTTGAAAATCACTCAAAAGATTGACATACATATATATCTGGGCCCGTATTAATGAAACCGTTTTCATGCTCAAACTCAGATTCTTTGCCAAAGCTCGATTTCTTGTTCCGGTGATAAATTTATAGATATGAATGAGACTGAAAGCCGTAGGTCTTCTTGATATGTAAGCTTGGACTTTCGGACGTGTCACATGATTTAAGCTTGCAAGAAGTTGCAAGAAAGTTAGCTGAGCACAGAACCATGTTTATGCATGAGAACGGTTTCAACGGTTCCATGAATACGGGCCGAGGACCTTTTTGCCTCTTGAGTTTAATTGAATATCATGTCCACAGCGCATTATCACTTACCAACTTACCAATCCATAAGTATTAGTGAAGGCAGTCTTGCTTCCATTGTCTGATGTATTCTAATTCTATGTGAATGCCGTAAGATTATGTAAATGAAAAACGGTTTTTTGTCATACAAAAAAAATAAAACTAGAAATTATAGAAAAAAAAATTATACAATTTTCATGAAATCGCATAAAAAATATTGTTGAAGCAGATGCAATAACAGAATAATTGCATTGTCATTTTGACGTCATGGCTCACAATAAATATGCATAATCATTGACGGAGAAAACTTAATACTGAATGCTGAAATTCGTGTTAATTAAATAACGAAATTATAAAAATGAATATTCTATTCTATTTAAAACGGTACACGCCAAAGATCAACATAAGATATAGATGTGATTACAGCCATAACAATTGATAACAGATACAGTATGCCAAATATCAGTCACGCTGTTTCATCCTTATAGCACTAAACATATATATCAAATGCATATTCTTAATTTTCAGGAAATATTACATAAATGAAGAACTACAGTCTATATTGAATCGGACAGTTATCTAAAGCATACTTAAAGTGCTTGTCAACAGGTCTATTTCCATATAGCCTGTAGGAGTGCGAACCTTTTTCCAGCTAATTCTTAACAGTTTCATGACAATATCAAATGCCATGTCGCTTCTGGCGCCCATATGTTACCTAAGATCCACTTATTAACAAGTAACGGGTTCTTGACCTTTTAAATGTCAAGTATTTTATCGCCCATATGTTCAGCGTTTGTAAATTGTCAATCTACTGTTATCCAGTAAAAACTCGTCTCGGGGTTTAAATGGTGCGTCCTTACACCATTTGGCGTACGCCGGTCGCGTGCCCTGCCAACTTATTTAGCCTGTAACCATAGCTAACGGTCCTCTATTTTGAAATGAATGAACATCTTGCAAACGGAACATCTGCCACTCCAACTTAACGGATCGGCGTTTTTGTATATTTAAACTCCCCAGCCACGCGTATTTTAATTTCATCAGCCGGCGTTTTTGAGCGTCAAGTTGTGTGCTTTTGATATAAGGGAGATATTGTCTTGTGGAATGTTACCTGTTACCATAAGTGTCCTAACCCCGTGTTGTCCACGACAGGTAAAGGCGGTATGTCAATAGCATGATTGGTCCTCAATTTATCACGAGGTTCGCGTGGCGTGTAGACCATGAGTATGCCACCTGTTGGTTTCCATGGAAAATAACAAGTTTAAGCGATGGTATAGGTCCCCACCTCCACACTGACACTACAGCCCTTGTCTATTAACTATCAAAACTTTCAAATATGGCTTCTGCTTTATCGGCATTTGACTATCTCAGGTGAACCCGTGCCGTTACCATTAGTGTAATTGTATGCGGACTGAGTAATTGAATTGAATTGAGTATACCTATTCTAGATACTGCTTAACAATAGATCGAGAGCCAAGGTGGCGGCAGATGTCGCGTGCCACTCATTTTCCACACCTGTTGTGCTACAGGTCACGGCTGAATACCCGTACGTATATAGTCTAGTGTACTACCTGTCTTTGTTGTATCTCTCACAGTAAGTGGTGATAGGGACACCTGTCGCTCTACAGACGCCTTGTCCATGCAAATTAGAACCTTCAAAGACCCAATGTGATTGGACGTCGGATACCAAACTAAGAATAGGTGTTCAGAGATACCATAGCATACATCGCTGTTTCTACCGGCAGCTGATCTAATATACAACCCAATATAGAAACTGTTCCATATCGAGCATGCATGCACATTAAAACAATTGATGCATATATCCTATCAACAGTTTTTGCTGTGCTCTGAAATGTTATGTAACCCCTCACAATATCCCAATACTATGGCGATTTCGTGCCATGTCCTGTTGTTAATAAGTGTCACTTATTACCACACGTTTATACATCCTAACATCCATGTCTCTTTCCTCAGCTCTGTTATAAGTGGCCTTAAACTTTTCCCAACAGTGTTTCTTAATTAAAAGTTGCCCATCAATATTTCAGAAGAACCTATTAGTTAAAAGTTATTTGATCACTACTTCCCAAAAAAACCTCTTCATTTAATTGCTTAATTGAAACGTTTATAATAATATCTCAAACACATCTAATCATACATTTCAAGAAGTTGAATTCTGCAAAATACTTATCAACCCGTCTTTAGCCGTAATATGACAGAGTCTGTTAATCTATTTACAGATTAACTTATCGTTAGCCGTTAGATGTCACCCGTTAATCATATTATCAAACCCTTACCGCAGTTTTTATCAACCCGTTATCCATTTGTTAAATACAAGGGTTTTCGTCGACAACTCCGGGAAGCGATTCGTATTTTGAAAGGAAAGGTAATTTGCAGATATCCCAGGGCAATTTTGCATTCACTTGAAGAAATAATGACACACCAAACCAGCCTGTTGACGTGAAAATACCATTAGCATTATATACTCATCAACATTAACTTCTAAATGTGCATAAATCTGCATGGTCTATAATGAAGAAACAGGAATAGTCGCCTCCATATTATATAAGTGTTCACGATGTCTTTCCAGGTACTATCGATGTTAAATTCAGATTTTGTCTTTTTGTGTTTGCGTTGTAGCAGAGTCTGTTTTCTTTTCTTATTTATATAAGCAGTTGACATAAATGAACGAATAGTATATCGATAATGAATCTTTCATGAACTTGTCAACTAAGGCAGACGGATAGCGCTATACAGTGTGTCTGCATTTCAGCATTCATTATGATACTCGATATTAGCTGCAAGTAGCTTCATTTTATATATTTATCGATTATATTATTTTATGAAAAACATTGTTGCATGGTAATAAAGGGAAAATGCATGTTTCAATACTTTTAAAAGGACATACAGTGCGAAGACGGTATGCATTTTGCATATTTATGTACCTTGTGTTGTCCATTTTGATATTCATCTACTTGTTTATTTAGATGAAAACTTTACGATAGAGTCGATTTATATGTATGGTATGGTTAGGGACTCCACGATTATATGTATGGTATGGTTAGGGACTCCACGATTATATGTATGGTATGGTTAGGGACTCCACGATTATATATCTATGGTATGGTTAGGGACTCCACGATTATATATCTATGGTATGGTTAGGGACTCCACGATTTATATCTATGGTATGGTTAGGGACTCCACGATTATATCTATGGTATGGTTAGGGACTCCACGAAAGGTGATTGTGCAGTTACAGGTGTATGCACGAAGAAGCTTCAGTTTTTGTATTTTAAAACGCCTTTTATCTGGATTTAACACAATGCTATGATGTGTTTAAGTTAAATGTATAAAGTGAACTAACTTTCAGTAAAAGGTCGGAATATCATAAAGGCCTGCTTTGTGTCATTATGTTATCGTGTGACAACATAGAGACACACAGGTTTGCGCTAGCCCGACCTCGTATCCAGGCAGATGTAGATTTCTGTTAACTTTCATGTTGTCACGGTAACTTGCTGTCCACAATGCTCCAGGTATACTTTTGTCACGCCCGAATGACTCCGTAGATGACGAAGCGATCTAATACGTACGCACGAGATTTGCCGTGTCACATCTTGCTCCTCAGTAGATTATCTTTAAAGCCTGTACTGGTTGACATTGTCTTTGTATAAAAAAATCATTTAATATGTGATTGTACCTATTAGAAGGGTAAAGACGAACGCCAAAGACAGCCGCAACATTTTAGACAAACTATAATTATGTTCTTCAATGAGCAAAAATGTATTTTAAGGCACATGGACAGAATCAATACGTCATGCCTAGACATAAAAAGTAAATTCGAGGATACAAAGAAATCTAGGATGGCCGACAGCGGCCGACGCCTCGTACACGCGTATTAGAAAATCCGTCTAAACATTGATAATACCATTTGAACACCTCGTTTTTCCGAGAGACACGCATGCATCGCATTGTCGGCAAGTCAGTTAAAGCAACTTGAATACTGTTTCACCATCTATGCTATGATCCTGATATTAACTTATCTAGGATTTACATATACAGGAAAATTTGGGTAGCAGACATTTGGAACATGCCACAATGTATTCATCACGTTGTAACTGACACGGTTTTTTGTAACGATCGCAAAAATGCAAGACACTTCTAACAAGAACCAAAAGAACCTCGTGTTACTTAATACCTAATATCGTTAAACGTTGATATTACTTCATTCATTTTACAGCGACTAATTTATAAGTGTATGTAACCCTTATTGACCAGTAATGACGTCATTACGAGCGAGTGGTGTTATGGCATATAAGAACAGTAAACAGTTGACTTCGGCTGACATTGAGGTTATAAGGTATTGCTCGCCAGGTCAAGTTTCTATAAAAAGACAAGAAACAAATTGTATGCTGCAAATGTGCCTGGTTTAGAAAAAACTATATAAAAACTTCTTTATTGTACGTATTTTTAGACGGCTGGTTCACTCCTTATTGACAATCCTTTGTAGCTGACAATAAATCATGCAAAAATAAAACATATGTACACGGATAACACTCAAATCAATCACAATATAAAATTTCTTCCAAGAAACAACCTTACCCGGTATATAACCAAATACACACAGTGCATACATAATTCATCTGAAGGATTACCTATATTTTGGAGTATAGTAGACGGTTTAAGTAAATAGTGAATGAAGTACGCGTCCGGTTGTGTACGTCAATGATAAAAACACAACTACCGCTACTATTTCCAAGTAAACCCGATATATCTCTGGTGGGTCAAACACATTTGGACACGTGACTCATGCGGGTGATGGACACCCGTCATTTGTTACCA
The DNA here is from genome assembly GCA_032359455.1 of Chlamys rubida. NCBI lineage: Eukaryota > Metazoa > Mollusca > Bivalvia > Pectinida > Pectinidae > Chlamys > Chlamys rubida. The sequence goes on from JAUMHH010188095.1 coordinate 29,471, forward strand.
TTTCTTCAAAAATTCAAAGAAATTACTACTTTTTTGGGGATGTGTCCGGGTCTCATTTCTGTGAAAAGAAAAGTGTCTCATTTATCATATATGAATGCTTGGTATTCCAAGGGACATATCCGGCCAATACGTCTCTGGTATTCCATCTAAAACACTTTGTAATATTGTTCAATCTTAAATCATTTTTAAATTTATCATTGCATATTATGTTTTCATGTAAAATTTTGCTGAATTGGTTTTGTATAATAATAAGCCCCTGGAGGATAAACGTTTGGTTTGTTTGTGTTTCACGTCCTATTGACAGCTATGGTAATTTAAGGACGCGCCAGGTTTTGGTGGTGGAGGAAAACCGGGGTTCCCGGAGAAAAACCACCGACTTGCGGCCAGTACCTGGCAGCTGCCCCTCGATCCCGCGACCCAGTGATCAAGACGGTCAGACGCCTTAACCACCGCGGCCCCAAAAAACGTGTATGTATAGAGAGGACAATAAGATAAATAATATACCACTGTTATGGTACTGACGCTGGATTATAACTCTAATTGGCAATATAAGCACATGTTTTATTACGTAAACAACAAGTTACCATTTATCTTCTTGTTTGTTGAAACTTTTACTGTAAACAGTAACAGTCCTTTGGTATTTGACGATTTTTGCAAAAACAAATCTCTATCGGTTTTTCCAATAAATATAAAATAGCATCTCTTGTGTTACTTGTTCGGTTGTGTTTGTTGTTGTCAATGTTTGGTGTGTGTTACTTGTTCGGTTGTGTTCATGGTTGTCAATGTTTGGTGTGTGTTACCTGTTCTGTTGTGTTTGTGGTTGTCAATGTTTGGTGTGTGTTACTTGTTCGGTTGTGTTTGGTTGTCAATGTTTTGTGTGTGTTACTT
>JAUMHH010188096.1:0-14361 GCA_032359455.1 Chlamys rubida
AAGCTTTTGTTCGTGCAAGCCACCGTGGAGAATTTCTTTTTAGTGTATTCGAGTTATCTCTCTTTGAACACTGAATCAAAATAGACACACGGAAACATATATGACGGCTAATTCCGACGGGAGAAAATTGTTAAAAAATGTTTGTTCCTATTATTTTTAAATACAGTTTTATGTTGCTAGTTTTTTGTTTCTATTTGTATATATATATTGTGTACATGTCTATGACAGTCATCCGTAATTTCAACAGTTTTCTACCGATATGTGCTGCTTCTTAGTGCGCGGAAACCGATAACACGTGGATACGTACAGTGTTACAGCTGAACCTACCCAGACACACACTCTCTGCGGGTGAGGGGCAGAATATATTCTGGTCTGCAGTAAAACTATAAACTTGCACTTAAAAAATACTAGACATGTTCACTTTGGGTCTATGATCGTTTTGATTACTATCCAGTCCACACTCGTTTTGTTAATCCCGAGTCTGACTGGGGAAAGAAAACAATATAGATATCATATAAAGCGTATTTCCCTGTGCAGAGCCCCATGTAGATGACATTCAAGCCGTCCTTGATGGAAGTCAAGGTCAGGAAAGCGAGTGCATCCTCAAAACATATCGTTTCCTCGTGAAGATAAATGTATTAATTAACGGATCATCACGTAAAAATACAGAAATTATACAAACCGCATTAAAACCCTCTGATTCTTTAGATCCAAAGCATCGATTGCCAACTTGTTCAAAGCCATTTTTCTTCTTGTTCTTCACAAAATATGAAATGCTTCGCCAAAAACAAAAATACTGCCGGCAGAGTATACCCTTTTCTCCTTCAAATGAAAACTTCATCCAAGAACATTAACTCTGCATACAGAAGATTTTGTAGGCGGTAAATTTAAAAATATCGAATAATTAAAAAAAGATTATTTTTGCCGACAAATTAGACTTCGAAAACATGTCAGATGATACATTTTGTTTAACTTTAAGCCACAAGACAAATCGTATCTTTATTATTTGTAGCAGATTCCAATTGTACAAAGGATAACTGTCGCCTTCTAGCTCCGCGATAGAGGGAATTTTCCTTTAGCTCAGTGGTAGCTATTACAATATATACGTCTCTGAGTCCGGTCAGTGTGTTTCCTGTGATAATTCGATCGTGTATTCGTTAGTTCTTGTCAATATTTCACATACCCTAGACATATATGGCTCATATTAACAAGTAATATCTGAATACGTTTTTGAAATTAAATAATGAACGAGAAAGGAGTGCCGGTGTCATGAACTTAGGAATTAACCCTCGCACATCACAGCCGCCATTTTAACTTGTTTATTCTTAAAAAACTGTATTTTCAGCGCTAAATTATCAAACTGTGCAAGTATTGTAGCAACCTCATCTTAAAAACCTGGTTAGAAATATTATCAAATAACTAATTTCTGAAGACTTTTTTGAAATTGTCTAAAGAACAAAAACGGAGTTCGTGCTTTAATGTGATCAAACACGCCATAGAAAGTGTATGTCCCATAATCAAACACTGCCACTACAGGCAGGATTTCATAACAACTCTTCGATTTCTTCCAAATATAATTGCAATAGAGCTCTGTGTTGGCCAAATACAGGGTTTCATTTTACTGGAAAGTTTGTGATTTGAAGCGAATAAAAAGAAAATGAAAAACAGGTTTGACAGAAGGACAAAAAGCCAAAGTTTGTAAAGCTAAAAACTGTATTTTGTAAATATCGGATGAATCTATACATAACTATCATACATTTGTAATTATTTTCAACAGGAGCTTCACATTTCGTAAAACGATCGCGCTTTTAAGTGATCCATCTTTTTATCTTTTTGTTTGATTGCTGTCATTTCCTTTTGCGTGTTTTATTTACCTTTCACTGGCCCTAAAGACCTCTTCTGTCTTGGTGGGCCGTTAATAACTCAATAACTAACAGAACACCCACAGACCCTAGAAGGCCGCTTAACGGTTGTCTCAATGTAGTTTGAGAATACAACATATATCGACATACATTTCTATAGAAACATTACGGTTACTGAATGACGTGATTGATCAACTTTCAAATGCGACGGAAAAAGTATTGCGTCAACTTTAATTTAGTCATGATAAAGCACTTAATATACACAATTTGTAGCGAAAAAAGGATATAAAACGTTTTCATCCCAAACCCTCGATTTTTTTTAGACAATTAACATCACGTGCTTTTAATTGATGACGCAAAGTAAATTATGACGTCATAATTGGCTCCGACATTAGTAACGGAATAGGAGGACTTGCAGAGCCATGAATCCGGCAACACACGGACGGCAACAAACAGTCAACAACCGCATACCGAGTGTTTCCGGGGCATGCCTCCCGTCGGTTACCCAATGTGGGGACATTGACGACGAGGACTTCTGGTCAAGGCCGTTTGGAGCTCCGTTGGAGCCATATACGAGAGACACCGCCTCTTACTGGAAGTATGAAAATGATTGTTTCCGCGTCGATCGGAACCAGTTTGAGGATAATGAAATTTCATTATCGCCTGAGAACCTCTTCACTTCAGATTCATGGCGCCAGCGAGAGGAACAAAAGAAGCAACAGGTACCTCTTGTCTTACCTGTACAAGAACCAGTGAGAGAGTTAAAGGTAAAAGGACGCAGTGTCGGCACAGACGCGGAACAAGTTGATGACAGTTTCGACAACGATAGAAGATCCAGAAATTCACAGCCCGGAAAATTATGTGGGATACAAAATTATTACAAGCTCGACCCTGCTGAATGTGATGTAGATTACGCTTCCCTATGTATCAATGGACAAAGGGCTGTTGTGAACTCCAACACCAATGATGATAATGGAATGGGAATAGCGACATCCATCGTGGTAGAGGGGGAACAAAATTTCTTGTTTTCGTTCGGTAAATGCGGGAGAGTTGCAGTGATGACTCCCATCACAGAAGTTCCCTCGCAGTGTGGGACCCCCTATAAAATTTTAGTGAGCCCTTCCTTGTCTGAGGAGATCCTTTCCCCCACCAGCAGCATGTCGTACAAGTCTATATGGGACTGTCCCCACAGTAAGAATGAGTACCTCGCGCGAGATCAGTATATGCACCAGTATGCCACTCCAAGAGGACGCATACCATACGACTATGAAATATATTCTTCGCCAGAGAGAGGAGATAGAAGCGTTTATGACAACAATGGTAGACTGAAGAAATGTTTATCAGAAGTAGCCCCAAAGGACCCACTTGTGAACCAATTGGAACGTTTATCGGTGCTTCCGGAAAGGACTAGAGCGGCCTACAACTTGCCTCGAGTTCCGGTGTCGGTGTTCGGGGTTCCGGCTCTGTCGGTTTCCACGGCAACTTTAACCAATAGGTACTGCATCAAGAAGATCATGGATAGGCCCCCCAATAAGTATGTCTATAAGTCACTTCCGCCATTATATCCGACAGCACACCTAGAAAAAGGCGCCAGTAATACCCGTTTGTCTATGTATCGCTCACAGAGCATTAACGGGCTAGAATACAACACAGCAAAATCAAAAGAGAGTTTAGCTTCAGATGCAAGCAAATATATCGACAGCATAGCTGACAGTTACCAGGCAAAGTCTAACACCAGGAGAAAATCCGACTCTGATATCAAAGCATTAAGAACCAAACTACCGCCATTGCGGAAATCTGCGAAAAAGAAGACCTCCAAATCTAAAAAAAAGAAAGTCGATATCGATCCATCTCCATGGAATGATTATCCTAGTTACGTCAATGTCGCCAGCGAAATCGAAACGATCGTTAGTGAGAAACTCCAACACACTTTTGACAGAGCGGAACCGGAAACGGATCAAGAACCAGATGGCAAATTACAGAGCTCCAGTTTGATCCTCATGCGTTCTAACGTGAAACCATCGAAATCAAAGATGCGTAGCCCTTACATGTCACAGAGCATGTCTAAAAGCAGCCTCACAAAAAAGAAAAAGCGGAAACGAGGATTCAAGAATAAAAAGAAAAATGAGCGCAGCACAGATAAATGAGTAAAATCTATAAACATAATTGTTCATCTACCTAACGATTTTATACATTATTTAACAAAATTTTAATGACATTTAGAGAATATTTTTTTACTATACAATATAATACAACACTTTGTCCTACTATTGTGTCATCAATAGGGACCGTCATAATCCAGTGATGAAAAAAAAAGATGAAAAATCTATGTTAAAAATGTATGTTGAAGAAAGCAATGTTGAATCATAATATTTGAAAATAAATAGTAAGTAAATAATCTTATCCTGCTTAAGTGTTTTTGTTATCCGTCGTCGCCGTCGTCGTCGAAAACATATTTGGCTAAGGGTTCTCATCTGACCATAACGGGGTAGAATACGGAAATAATTAAATGATAACCGTTTCATTGAATACTTAACGCTGTAGCCTTGGCTTCAAAATAGTACTTAAGGGATCAGACCAGGGCCCATATTCATGAAAATGTTACTTCTCAAGCATGGATTTGTGTTCAAACCAACTTACTTAAAACTCAGTAAAAGCACGTGACACAGCCAAAAATCAAGTCAAGACATGAAAAATGGTATCTGGTTTCAAATCTCTCCAAAATTCTCCCAAAATCATTGACAAAATGTGATTTTTTTAAAAATTGATAACCGGAACAAAAAATTGGGCTTGGACACAGAATCTGAGTTTGAGCATGAGGACGGTGGCATGAATACGGTGAACACGGGCCCAGGTATTACGGAAGGGTTAACGCCTTCCCCTTCATCGACGACACCCGCCGTGTAAAAGTAGGTAAAATCTATGTAATGTCACGTTCTTGAAGTGAGAACAAGGGTAGTGACAAGGCACACGAACGGGCATAATCATAAACATCGATCTTCATATCACACATGGAAATCACACATACCTCAATGAGTTTATAATGGCGACAATAAATGCTCGACATCTACCATGGAGCTTTAGATAAGTGGAGCCAGCTTTTGAATATCAAATCAACCAACATGTAAACACCGTATCAGGGGAATAAAGAAAGTAACTATCAAGAAAGAGACTGTTCAATATACGAAATTCGTAATCGTCACGCTTACTGTAATAATTTGTGAACCGTTTTGAGACGACCTACGAACTAGATTGTGATAAAGCGGTATATAAGAACCTCGAATTATTATTATCATCATTATTATTATTATAACGTACAGCTTACGAGTAAGCAGTCCAAGTTGGTCATGATATGAGTGATGATGAGGAAAACTGCTGAAGTAGAGGAGTCTGCAGTGTCTTCTATTTCAAGTGAAGACGGGTATATACGATCGACGTGGTAAATAAATAGCTTGTTATTTAAAGATAACATATCGTAGATATACCTGAAAATGAAACTGAATGTGTGGTCATAAGCTCTGCTATAAAATCAGCCTTATACGAAAACAAAATCATATCGGCAAGAGCATAGTTTGTTTCCACAGAAATGTCTACAGATGATATGAGTTTGTAAATGGGCCATATCCCGACCATCCTATATCCGCCTGCACGCCTCAATTACATTCGGTTTTTTATTGCTAACTTTATTTGGGCCCGTATTGATGAAACGGTTCTCATGCTCAAGTTTGATTTTTGTGCTCAAACCAACTTTTTTGTAACTCGTTTAAATCATGTAATTTGGTCAAAAAGTCAAACATAAACATTGAAAACAGTATTCGGCGTTATGTCTAACTAAAATTATTCCAGATCATTGACAAATTGCGACTTTATTATGTAACTATCTTTGGTACAAGAAATTGGGCTTCAGCACAAAATCTGAGTTTGAGCACGAGAACGGTTTCATGAATACGGGCCCAGATGTTGTAATCGCGAACAATTTGATCAAAACAATGTTAATTGCAAAATGATTTAATTGACACATTGCTCAAACGTATCACATAGATTTCATATAAATATTATGTACTACTAAACCTAACGTGGATGTACCCAAAACGGGTGTCAGACGATTCGCCCCAAAACCTTAACGCCACAAGCTGTTTACGCCCCAAATTATATCGCCCCCAACCAGTTCGCCCCAAAAAAACATAACGCCCCAAATATTTCGTCCCAAAAAACTTCAACGCCCCAAAAACGTCTTCCATAAAAGTAACTTATTAGACAAATTTTAAAGTGAAATATCTACCTTTTATGTTATAATCTAAAAGATAAAAATTCAAAAAATACGATCTGTTGCAATTCGTTTGATGTTTGGGATGCTAACGGGGGTCATACTCGTTATTGAAGTCGGAAGATTCCAATAGCCACCCCCACTTTTCAATTTTGACTGTTGTTTTGCCAAAAAGATTATCGCTAGCGCTAAATTGAAATCGGAGGAGTGTGCTAGACTTTTGCACAAAGTTCACAAATGATCAGAGAGGAAGGGAAAGTCGTGGGACGCAAAAGCCATGAAACTTGTTAAACGTTACCAGCTATACCCAATCATCAGGAGGGCTAGGGGCGCTACGAAACCGATTATGCTTAATATTATGAAAAACGTACTTAAGTAAGATAAACAGTCATGGTGAACAGGGATCTGGTCAGATAGCAGACAGCAAAATGGTAATAAGCTTAGAACTTCTAGATTGTTCAAAAAAGATTTGAAACCTGAAAGTTACGAGACCAGTATAATGCCCAGATCACACAGGAGCGTTCTAGCTAAACTGCGGTGTGGAAGTTTGCCATTGTGTATAGACTAGCCGCTATAGTAAACGTGCATAGTAACTCTTACTCTGTTGAATCAGAAATTCATTTTTTATGTGATTGTGATTATTATAATGAAATCGAGGAACCCCTTTTTATAAAAGCTACTGATATGTCATCCATTTTTTTTTTAGATATATGAGTTCGAAGGATAAATGTATCGCTTTTAAGAATGAGGCATCTTTGCAGTGTTTTATAGCTATAGGGTAATATTTTTATGCATGAGAAAACGTCGTTCTTTTAACCATAATTGATACATTAGTTGTCTTGGGTACCGCGATGTTTAATGAAAGGAAATATTAAAATCAGAATATTTGCTTCATTGGTGTTTTGCATTAAAAGAGATTTTTTTATTGTTTGAAGGGAAAAAAAAGAATAATCAATTATGAATTATAAGTTATAAAGAGCTATTTGGCGGGTTTGCTATGCCTATTTCCCAAAGCTGTGATCCGCTCCTACACGTTTTCTAGTTCTAGAAAAAATTATCCATATGCTTGCTATTCGAAGTAACTATATTTCATAAACTAAACGAGTAAAACGAATGTTCGTGATACTCACTGAGGGGAGAAAGTGTACTAAGTCTACACCAGAATTAACTTCTTCCCTTTTCTTTCATTTTCAATGATAAAACAAATAATATATTTCTAGTATCGACACCACACTTACAAATACATGCAGTCGACGGACAACTGAAATCCATTGTCGGAGTGTGTGATTTTCTCTAAAATAATAAAATCAGGAAGGAGATGAAAAGAAAATTCCAATCTAAACGTCGCAACTTTTTTTAACATGCATTTTTAATACTTTTTATGTCAGAGCTGACTGTCAAAGGATTGTACCTATGTATCTATCTATGAAATCGTAAAATACGACAACAAAGATATCCTACTGCATTATAAATCAGGAAAAAATGTTGAAATATTTCATAGATTTTCAAAATAAAATAAGTAGGCTAACCAGAGACCGGCGTATAAGGCCTACAGTGTGTCATGCCTGTCAGCCAACATGATAGAGTTGTCTTTCTTGGTGTAGTTCTCCTACAGATGATATAACTTTTTACATTTCCTGCTGTCAAATCTAAACTCCCCAACAAAATGAAACTTGAATGATATTATCAAGGTAAATTTAGGTGCCTTATATGAGATGGAAGGCAAGGAAGGACACGGGCTGTTTCCAGAACCGAAGAATCCACAAGCGGCCGCAGCAAGCAGCGAGTCCATCTCTACGTCAGATCGCTCTGCTTCATTTCCACATGAAACATCCAGCACCAGTTCTAAAGAATCCGAATCGCCGTCGAAGTCGTTATGTTCATCGTCCTCTACCTCCTCTGAGCACGTTCCTGCTGAAATTATACCTCTAAAGGTTTGTTAAGTATACCACAGGGCAAGCATAAGTTTCTCGGTGAGCTAGGCCTACTGTATTAATAATGAAGCCAAGATTATGAAATTACAGTGTGTCAAATACACTGGACAACACGCCCCGTTTCCGAGTTGTTCAGCTCAAGAGGTATGATATGGTGTTGAGAAAATCAAATCGTATCTTATGTTACATTCAATCCACATATATTTTGCTCTATACAACAGGTCTAGGTTTCTGTCAACATTGAAATAAAATCTGAAAATTTTAAATAATTAAAAAAATAAATTTGTTTTTCAGTAAAAGAATCTTCAATTTCATTTTTTTGAAAAGCAATGTATTGCATTTCTGTTTCTGACAGGTTCTGAGGGATTCTACTAAGCTTGGACAATCTGATGATCCACCTGTTCTTCAGGGAGAAAAAGTCCAGGGGATAGGTAGGTCACCATCAACACACATGTTCACCTCACAGTCCTATCATTTACATCGGTGTCGGGTCTTTTCACCCCTAAATCCTGTTCGTCCTGGGTCTTTAACATTTTAGTCCCATTTTGTTGTGTATGACTAATGCCTATAGCTATTAATGCAGCTTCATTTGAAGTTTTCCTAAGTCTTCCTTAGTCTTTTTTGTTGTTAGACTTGTTAGATTTGTATGTGGTCGACCAAATCTGCTCTTACAATTAATTGCAGCTACATCTGCACGAAATTCTCCTGACAACACACTTGTTTGTGAAACATGAAAACATGGAAGTTTTTGTATCAATAACAACATTTCAACTGATATTTATAACTTGAAAATATATAAGTATTTATATTAGGGCGAAGCAGCCTTGGGCAAACTTGATTTAGGGAGTGGTGTAAACAGGATTAAAGGGTGAATGATGATCATATCATACCGGCTTTACACCTATTCTATTTCCATTTCTTTTCAATTTATGTGGCCAGTCGTCACTCTGTCACTGGCTGCACAGATGAATGGTCGTGGTCACTTACTGCTTTCCCCTGCACAGATCCATGGTCTTTGGACGCAATAAACATGGTTTAACCAACAACCTCATACCTGCCTTCATTTTTAGCGAGGGTTACAGTGACAATAAATTTTGCTTGGCATTTGATTTTGGACTTACTGAGTAACAATTTCACTGTAAAGAAATTATATACTTTGAATATAAACAACTATGCAGTAATTTGTTGCATGCAATATTTTGCAAGTTTTGTTTTTTTGCTAATATCATTGAAGAAAATTTAGTGAACTTGTATATATATTGTTTTTAACACAGGGAAGGATGTGACCTATCTGTGTCCTTACAGTGGAGCGGTGAAGGGCACCCTTACCGTCACAAACTACAAACTTTATTTTAAAAGTTCTGAGAGGGTAGGTAATCTATCATTACATTGTTAGAATCATTTTGTATCAAACTGTATAGGTAGGACCATTCATTTTGAACCCCGGAACATAAATGTTTTGATTTTAGTTTTAATGACGAAAAAATAAATCTGAAACTATCATATTTTAAAATATATCTTTGCCATTAAACTTATGAAACTTGAAACAAACAACACCTAGTTTCGAGTTTATGATAAGGTTTCAGCTGATATATGGCCTCTGCCTTATCCCCACTAAAAGAACATGAAAAAACAAAAATTACAAAATTAATACCCTTTCTGCTTTCACCATAAAAGAGCAAACAAAACAAAAACACTGCTATATCAATACATAATTACAGACTGGAAAACAGGAAGAAAAACTTCAGAACAAAAAAAGGGGACATATATTTCTGCTAAAAAAAGTTAGAAATTTTCTATACATATGAAACTACCTTACATCCTTTGATTGAACTACTTTGATGCATGAAAGGGTTAAATGGTTATTGTTTAATAGATAACAAACTGTGTGCATAAGTTGATTCTTGTTTTTCTAGTGTCATATTTCATTTGTGATGAATGTAGAACAGTTTTTCTTTTGATCTTGAGGTCAAATAAACCTAGATTGTTAAGATACAATCTATAGATATTGGAGAAGTTAAGGCACACCAAAGTTACTGTACTATTACTGTCTTACAGGAATCTCCGTTTATCCTTGACGTGCCACTTGGTGTCATCAGTAAGATTGAGAAGATAGGGGGCGCCACCAGTCGAGGGGAGAACTCCTACGGGATAGATCTCTTATGCAAGGTAAGCATTCAGGGTATAACCAAAGGCTTTGAGAAAGTATTTTTTGAGGACAACTACCCCCCCAAAAAAATACTTAGGAGATGGCATCTGTAATTGTTATACATGTAGCGGATCTGGACTGGGTCGATAGTCGGCGACCAGGTAGCTCAATCGATAGAGAGTCCATCTAGAATTAAGAGGGTCCCTGGTACCAACCCCAGTTTGCCTGTGCATTTTTCCACACCTAAATTATAAATGAGTTTACACCTATGATAGCGTACTGTCTGCAGTTTGAAATTCTTGCTGTGGTACTGTCTCAGTGCATGCATACTGTCATTAAGCATGTTTCTTTTCATTCAAATCCAACTGTGAACAGACATATATCATTAGATTTATATATTATGATACCTTTAATTCTTGCTTGCGATGTATTGTGTAAATTCAAAGCGACAAGCATGTGTTATGTGTAAAATCAGACTCACTGACACGGTGTTGTCGGTCGACAGCGTGGTACTCTACATGTTAACCTCTCACTGAAAGGGCCGGATATTGCACTATTTTGGCCGTAGCTATATTTATCAAGGCTTTCCCAAAACTTGCTGGAAGTTGGGTTTAGGTCATGCCATTAGCAACTACATAAAATTTTGTTTAAGTTATATATATACATATATGTATATCAGAATCTACTCGATTTTTAGGGTGACATTTGACTAAATAGCTCCTTTAAATTGAGAATTTCCTGATTCAAAATTTTTCAAATATTTATCAAGTAATATATTTTTGTCCTATTTAATGCTGAAAACTGCCAAAATAAGTTATTCACTCAATGAGTGATTATTTGCAGAAGTAAGTAGTGTACATTAAATATTTCTCACATCATCTCAGCTCATATAAAGGCGAAATATCAGCAGTTTAAAGTTTAGAAAAAAAAAGAAACCCTGACTTGAACTGTAATCCAGGCTGCTACACAATTCAAATGTTCTTTTTTCCAGGACATCAGAAATTTAAGGTTTGCACACAGACAGGAAAACCATTCAAGAAGACAAGTGTTTGAAAAAATTCAACAGTATGCATTTCCCATCACGAATAAACAGGTAATATTGTACATTAATACTCAAAAAGTTACCCAAGTTGTGACTGACATACCGGTTCTACATTTATACCAGTAATAGGAAACAGAATTCCATACTGCTGTGATTTGCATTACCTAGGTTTGTGACAAAGTGATGCCCAAAATTTGTTCAGATATTTTGCACCATGTTTACTGTATGTCAGTATAATCACACTGTAATTGAAAGCTTACCTGGGCATTATTTTAGAATAAATATTGTAAGTTCCGCTTTGATATTGGTGTTTGCAATTAACATTAATTTATAATCACTTTTGGAGGGCGTAATTTAATGTATAGGTGAACTGAATTATTTTATTGTTAAATTTTGTTGCAAGAGGGACAGGGAAGTTGATTTTGGTACCAGCGTAGATGGAGACTTTAGTACCAGCGTAGATGGAGACTTTAGTACCAGCGTAGATGGAGACTTTCCCCACTGGTTGGATAGGGACTCCTTTGACTCTGGCTTAAGTTTGTTTTTAAGCAGTAATGTTAACACAGCAGTCCATGTGAAATAACAATTTTCTTACAGGCATTTGGTCAGGTTAGCTTGAAATGCTTACCAGTCCAAAGGAAATGAAAAATAAACTTACAAAAATTGTTTGATGTATACAATAATTAAATAGAAACATTAACTGGGTTTAGTTTTGCCAGTGGTTTGCCCCAGTCACGTTACAAAGCATTATTCTTCACTCCGTCATCGTCAATACAGGTTACCACAGCGCTTGACTGCTTTGAATGTTACAGGAGCATTTAAAACGCTTAAGTGACATGACTCAAGACGACTCTATGGCAGAAAATGTACGCCGAACATTTGGTCAAAAATTACGAAAGTGATTGCCGGACTGCCAGTAACTTTTCGGAGATGTCCGTCGGACCGGCTATAATATATGGACTGCACAGCAATATGGAGGTGTAATTTAAAATTAATTGCAGATTAAGATGCTTCACAAATATTCATTGCCTGATGTTTCGTGTAAATCCTTAATTTTGATTGAGTGTGTGACTATTAAAACCTGTATTGTCTCTTAACAGCCCATATTTGCCTTCGATTTGGCAGAAGATTACGGAGAAGATGGTTGGAAAGTATTTGACCCTATTGCAGAATTTAAACGACAGGTATGTATGTTGACTTAAGTATAATTACTGATGAACATAAGTAATCATGGTATTTTGCAATTATCTATTCCATTTACATCAGTTAAGTGTTTTACCAAAACCTCTTTTCTGAGAAATATCAGGTTTGTAAACAAGCAAGTTTTCATGCAGTTACTGCAGTCTTTAATTTCTTTAGGGAAAAATGTACAAATTGTAAGAATTTTTCTATTAATTATAATCTTGAATCTTGAATTTTGCCCTTGAAGAAGGCCAGGAGGCCTACATTTTTAGATTGAGAGTAACAATTGTTTAAATTCCAGGGTCTACCAAACGAAAGTTGGCGCGTTACCAGGATCAACGAGAATTACGAAGCTTGTGACACTTACCCCTCTTTGGTAGGTATATTATCACTCAACCGTAATTCCATTCTGTTTTTCTTCTAAATTTAATTTGTGTTTAAATATCAGTTAAGGAAGGAAGCATCAGACTGGGTAAGAAAGTACTGCTATCAGTGTAAATCCATAGGTGTCAACCTCTGAAAGCTCCAATGAAGTAGATCTCCCTCATTCCACATTTACAATGAGAGAAAAAGTGTATGAAACACGACTGAAACTGCTTTGCTCAATTTATCTTTCCCTTTTTATGTATCAAATAATTCTAAAAAGCATTCCTTTGATATAGACACACATGTTCTGATCATTACACACACCCTGCAGTAACTAGGAGATCATTTGACCACAGGATGTAGAGGATGTAGATCATTTGACCACAGGATGTAGATTTTGAGTTTGTGTGGGTTTGACTTGAATGAGTCTCGAGGGAGATTGGTAAATTTTGGTCAAAATGAGGGAGTCTCCCTCCTTATGAGAGAGGTTTGACAGCTATGTAAATCATTGGACAAGAAGTATGGGTCCATGTCTGTGTTGGTTAAAAAATACAGATGTAGTTTGACTTGAAAATTTGAAATTTGAGTAAATGTGTCACATTACTCTTATAAACAGTGATAGAAATTATACCAAAACATTTGTTGGTAAAATCTTTGTGACATCTAATCAATCCTATTGTGGCTCCAATTAATTATTATACAGAAATATTTTGTGTCTGATAACATTTTTTGATTAAAGGCTTTTAAGCAATTATTGTATACTGGAAAACTTTTCCCCGTCAAATATTTGCCTGATGCTGGTAAAAATCTCTAAAGATAAATTAACCCTCATCACTGAAAAAGGCAAAAAGTTAAACCTCTTCTAAAATTTCCCATTACATAGCCTTTCAATTTAGACATTAAGACAAACCTGCATTCTTTTTTTATGTAATCTCTAGATGAAGAAGTAAATAGACTTTGCATTTTTTATTATATCTATTTCTTTAAAGGTTTTAAGATCTTCTTTGAAGATCCCAAGTTATCTTCATTTTACTAGTCTATAGCCCACTCTCTTCCTAAAGATATCAAATGTTACATACCAACAGGAAAACATCACACAGTGCAAGGATGGGGAGGCTGAATAAAATTCACGTGGATGCCAATACATGATATTCAATAGCTTTTTGTTTTGATATACTAAGTAAAAAATATTTTCCTGAATTGACATGAATATTTATATAATTAGGTGATTTCTGATTACAGTTCGTTGTGCCAGCTGCTACAACAGACGATGACATCAAAGCGGTGGCCAGTTTTAGAACAAAGGGGAGACTACCTGTAAGTACAGAAATATGAGTAAAATCTTAGACTCCTTTCTCGTATCTGGTTTGAACAGTTTGCCTGTTTTTAGCTCACCTGCCCGAAGGGCAAGTGAGCTTATGCCATGGCGCAGCGTCCGTCGTCCGTCGTCCGGCCGTCGTCCGACGTCCGGCGTCCGTCCGTCAACTTTTCTTTTGAAACACTACTAGTCATGAACAACCCAGTAGATTTTTACCAAATTTGGTCAGAATCATCCTTAG
>JAUMHH010188107.1:0-14360 GCA_032359455.1 Chlamys rubida
GTTTGCTTCTGGCCAAATATCATCATCCTAGGCCTTTTGGTTATTGAGAAGAAGTTGTTTAAAGTAAAATATTGACGCCGGACGCCGGACGACGGACGGCCGACGGACGGACGACGGACGACGGACGGACGACGGACGCTGCACCATGGCATAAGCTCACTTGGCCCTTCGGGCCAGGTGAGCTAAAAATCGAAAAATAAGTCACCCCAAGCTAATACGAACACTTTAACATTGCCCAATTAATTAACAAAGTCCAATTAACAGTATTTTTTAGTTCAAATTCTGAATCTGAAATTGTGCGTTGCAATGGTTATATATATACATGTATTCAAATATTTCCCAGGTGCCATTATGATAACTTATGTACTTAGAGAGACAAAAATAGTTTCAACATAGTTAACATTGAAAGGTCTTAATTATATAATTTAATCAAATATTGATATTTTCTGTTTTGTTTTCAACCTAAAGAACATTTCAAAACATAAAGAACATTTCGAAACGAACATTTCAATGACAAATGAAAAATCTGGGATCCGCCATGTTGGATCCAAGTGGTATGCTTCAGAAAACGAACTATTTTAACCGGTTCGGTTCTTCTGGTATGGTGTGTTCCATTTCAGATACAGCAGATACGTACCTGTACAACTCAAATCTGTTGATGGAATGCACAGTAGTGTTAGTATTGTCCGATATGTACTGGATTCAAACAAACAGATGTTCGATAAGTGTTTGGCTTGACTTTGAAAACCAATCCAGTAAGCAACTGGTTGCATTGAGATACCATACCTTTATATGATATTGGAGAAAATTGTTCCAGTACCTTCCAAGGAATAGTGATAACAAACTGCAACAGTCAAAATAAAAATGATGGCTGTCTGTTGGCTGTTTTGTTTTCTGCATCAGGCCCAAAATTGAATGGGCACAACTAGGGACCGAAGGGAACATACATATTAAGTTTGAGAAAAATCCTTACGGGTTAGTAGCCTTTCATCAAACTGCAAAAAATCAACTAAATCATCTTTTTCTCCAACAAGAGATCCCAGAGGGATGATCAATGTCAGTCAATGAAAGACTGATCTTTTCTCTGCTTTTCCCTTTTTTTCCTCCGTTATTTAATCATTTGACATCATGAGACACTTAGTCTGCAAAATTTCCATGAGGAACTCTGTGAAATATAATCATAACAGTCTCCTACAAATTCTGAAATGTCCATGTCCAGATCAGACTCAAACTGAACTGTCAAAATCCAAGATGGCTGCCTGTCAGCCATGTTGTTTTTCGATCGGTCCCAAAATACAATATGCATAACTAGGGACCAGGAGGAACCCATATATGAAATGTGAGAAAGATCCCTTCAGTACTTTCTGGGATCTAGCGGTAACAAGAATTGTTTACGGATGGACGGACGGACTGATGACGGACCACGGACGAAAGGCGATTTGAATAGCCCACCATCTGATGATGGTGGGCTAAAAATACCAAAGGTCCATCATTTTTCAACATGATACAAGCAAAATGAATGTTTAATACATACAAGAGTACCGTCATCGTTACAAAGTTCACTCTCACTCTAGAGTTAGGGGGCAAGTTCCCCTTCTGACTTCATCCCAATATACAGATATTTTAACAGGAAACATTGCTCCTTACTTATGTTCACCAAACAAAAAGATACAAAGCTTGACCTTGACTCTTTGTTTAACTCTGACCAACTTTGGTTCATAATGTCTTAACAAAAGGTTTGTTATAAAGAAGATTCAAAATTTGACCTTGACCTCTGACCTCAACCTTAAATATTAGAACCCTAATTCACTTTTAGAAGCGTTAACTGATGTCTTTCAACTTGCACAGTCCAAAAAATACTTTCTTTTTCAAAACATTTCAACTCTAGGAAGTTAAAGTTTACCCCTAAAGCAACCTTGAAACCAAATATTAGATTTTTAGTCTTAGACTACTTATAATGGAGTTTATTGATGTCTTACAACACTTGCACCAAAAACTTCATGCTGGATTTGACATAAAAAGCTGATGTCAGAAAAGTGTCATAATTTTTTTTTTCCAAAACAATTATCCATTCCCACTCTGTAAAGTAATAGTTTACAGAAATCAAACCTAAATCTCTAGTCCACTTATAAGGCAATTTACAGATGTCTTACAATGCCTGCACCAAAAACTTAACATTTCAATTTCAATTGGCTGTCACTACTGCTTCTCTAGAAGTTTGTTCTGTTTCTTTCTATATTGTTGAGCCAGGTTCCATACATAATGTTTTATGGCCTTCCATCCCCTTGACTCAAAAATAGCTTTCATTTCAGGTGTTTTCCTAGCCTGCACCAAAACATCATTTTTTGTTGGTGTTTTTCGTTGAATGATTAGTGTATGAAACAATCGTTTCATCAGTTCAATATCACTTTTTTCCAAGGAATTCTGTTTGTCTTCTTTGAAACTGTAAAATAAAACACATGTTTGCATTAAAAACAATACAACATTGGAGAAACAAGAGGGCTGATATGGCATTGATATTTCAGTGATTATTTTTCTAATCCAAATGTCCCTGGTGAAGTACAATTCCATGTCATATAGCAAAGTCCATAAGATAATGTTTCAAAGAAATTGGTTGAAAACTGAGGGTAAGGATCAAGATATGAACTTGTTACTCACAACATTCTTTAAATCAAAATGCATTTTTCTCATATCTTTTTTTATGTATCGTGCTAAAGCCAACCAAGTTCCAAAGAAATTAGCTGGAAAATGCAGCTAAGAATTATTTCTAGAGACTTAGTGTCCACCATGCTTACAGGCGACACTAAAATAAAATACTGAAATATGAAATAAAAGGCAATAATTTTGCAAACATTGTCAAATCAAAATGCTGTTTCACAAAACAAACATAAATATATCAATATCATAAAGCCTACCTATTTTCAAAGAAATCAGTCAACGATTAGATCTCCAAACAAGATTCAAGTACTACATGTAGAAATGAACAAAGGACAATAAATAACTTGTTGAAAAAGTAAATGCGTGATATCGGAGAAACAACTGTCATAATTATGAAGCCTGCATCAAGTATCAAATAAACCAGTCAAAACATCTCTGGACAACAAAGTGAATACTGTAATAATGAAGTGGAAAAACTTTTGCAAAATAAAAAACAAAAACAGTCCCATCAAAAAGCCTCCCAGGAAAACAGCTACATATCATTCAATGAGGGTTATAAAGTGACTTTTGAATAATGTGACAGGGGTGTCAGGTGACGGCAAGTTTTACATAACTTTATTAAAGATTAATTAAAACAAATTACTCACATCAAAGTCAAGTTGACAGAGATGAAAATGGAAAATCTTCAGAAAGGCTGAAATTTACTTTTTTTTCATGGAAATATTATTATATTATACTTGGAATCAGTTGTTTTCTGATAGCCAAAAAGGTTGAAATCAGCCAATCAGCTGAAGATTTTCATCTCTGAGTTGAATATGGCTTAGGTCTATCCAAGTCACATATATGTTCAGACGAGAATAACACAACACAATTATGGTTATATTTTAAAACATGTCAACATAGGGTTTTGTTTCTAATCATTATTAAAGGCAGTCACATACTGGTAGTTCATGGGAAAGTGTCATACAATAATATGTATAAAACATGTCCATAAGGACTGAGTTTATAATATACTTAATCTTAGATATCCGGAACTGAACAATTTAACACTCAATGGTTGGAAACATCCTACACACCAAAATCAACCTACTTTGGTAATTGAAACCATATAACAGATGTCCATGACATGCTGCAACAATTTTTTCCCTAAATAGTGTCCATGGATAGGATTTAGTTTAGGGTAACATAACGCCTATTTCTGTTATTTTTTTATTATTTTATAATGTGAAAGTCACTTAATTAAATGGGATCCATAATTATCATTTAAGATCACAAGGACATCATAATACTCCAATCAAATTAGAAGGGCATGTAAAAAGCATACATAGCAAACTTAAAACTCTTAACAGACAGTACATCAAAATATTATCATTAATAGATTTTTGATAGCCCATCAATCACAGAGAAGATTATTGGGGTAAAGAATCTGTGCCCAAAAAGGTTCGAAAATTCATAAAAAAAAACATCTACCTGTTTGACTTTGATGCCAAGAGAGTAAATTAAATCTGGTTACTGTGATTGATTATGAAAGTCTGTTTTTATTCAAAAACCCAAATGAAATGGATCAAAGCTCCTTTAAATAGGAAGAAAATAGGATAGAGTCAGGTGCTCATCCTCATTTTATAGAAATCTGAATAAACTTGGGAAACTAATTATATATATATATTAAAACAAAATCTAAGACAGGCACACAGAATAATATTAACTACCGTATGTTGTTTTACCGGGCCCCGCCTAAATTATTTTACACTCCTTTGGAATTTTCTGTTAAAAGATTCCTTATCGTTTTAGTCTTATTTCTGCATGATTATCAACTGGATTTTTTTATAAGATTTTTTTTCTGAATTATGGAAAAAAATCCTAAAGTTATGTATATTGGGACTGTAATATACCATATAGGGTATCTTTTAACACAAGGCACTTTACAAATAACAAGTTAATGTACCTTTAACAGCAGAAACAGCAGAAACAGCAGGAACCTCGGCATCCTCAAAACTGTCACTGTCTTCCCCATCAGACAGATCCTGACTTGGCTTTTCTCCTCTATCATCACTTTCCTGACTTGGTTTGTCCTCTCCATTATCAATTTCCTTCACTGCTGAGGTAACATCCTCCAGATCATTATCACAAGCAGCAGCTGGCAATTCTGCCAAAACAGGATTAAAGAATATATAGATGAAAATACTGATAGAAATAATTTACATGACAATTGACAGATCGCCAGCTGTCAATCAAATTGTCCTGGTATCGCATGTGACTTTGCATTTTTGCATTGTCCATGCTCCGACATTTGCTCAGACATTGAATGCACGTGCATGGACAGGGGCGTGACTTTACACCTGGCGATCGGTCAATCTGATTTAAATATCAGGTTTTGCCTATAAGTCATTAACTGCCCGTTTGTCAAGTCACAAGTTTGGTTTCTCTCATCATAATACTTTGTCAATTTTTACTTCAAAGATGTCAATTGAACACAAGTGTTTTTCTAACAGCACTACAGACCAATTTAACAGCTAGTGATGTCTCCAAATCACTCAATATAAACAGGTTTTGTTGTTATACAGTTAAAACACAAAACATAATTCAAATTAACTTGTGCATAAAAAGTTCAACCTACAAAGATTTTTTCCTATTTCCCAACAGTAGAATTTGTATCCCAAAGTCCCAAAAATGTATATCTCAATGCTATGTATTAAACAAATTCAATGATCCTGTAGGTGTCAAAATGATGAAGATATGCTATTGAAAAGTCCATTAGACAAACACTGAACAGTGTCTTTTTCAGGGTTCACATTGTAGCTGAGAAAAAGTTACATCAACACAGAGGTAATTGTATAAAAAACTCCAATGAATCCATTATGAATGCAAAACTGCTTGCAGCAAAGCATTTCTGAAAAACTGAAAAACACAATGAAATTTGATCCAGATATTTGAAGATCCAAGACATCCATGTTCTCATCGCCACAGAAGGAGAGAATTTCACTGAATTCAAAATCATTTTCAAAACAAGCAAATCCACCTGCAGGAAACTCCATGTTCTTAATCTTTTATGGTCTTAAATATTTCAATCTGTGACTGCATCAATTTCAAACACTTTGACGACCTAGTTCTTACAAATGTATTCCCCTTAAATTTCAGAAGGCATGAGATATATATTTCCCACATACCTGGTACTTAACAAATGTATTTGGGCAGCATATAGGTACGATGCACAAGCTTTTTAAAATTTATGACCAAGACAAATATCTCCTGTAAATTCTAAATAGAGAGAAAGTGGAATATTACCTCAAAGTTTAATGAGTGATGCATTCCCCACAAATACAGAGAAATAACTTATTATTCCTCACTAAGTTGGTACAAAGAGAGTTGGACAATATTAATTCTTAAACAAGCTGGTCGAGAAAATATTCCCCTGAAACTAGATACAGAAAGCAGATATTCCCATAAAGTTTGATGGGGCATATTTTCCCTTGTTTAGAAAGAAATTTAAACATCCCCACAAAGCCAGACAAGATAAAAATTCCACACTAAAGTTAGATACACAATTATGTAAAACAAAAACATACTTACTGTTTTTATCAAATCTGTTTCTGAATTAAATATGTATTTCACTAATGCATGGCCGATAGTGCATTTATCCTTACAACCAATCGCAAATATAATGCATGTCCTTCACAAATCCAATAAATATCAAACATTCAATTTCATCAAAAAAATAAATATGCCCAATGCTGAAGATCTGGCAGGAAAACCAATTCACTAAATTAGATGTCAAACAAACATGTACAGCATATGAAAAATCAATCTTGCTTCTTAATGTGACCACTGCAACAGGTTTCCTATTACTAGCACATGGCTCCATGATATCAGTATAAATTTGTCCCAAGCTTTTTGAAAACTTATTCAATCTTCATCCATTCAAACACTTACATGACTTTGATAACTTTTGATCTGAATCTCATGGGGTATTTGCAGAAAAGTTTGTCAGAGTGAGATAAATTAATTCCTCACAATTAACGCCCACACATGATTTTTTTTCAAAATCCCATGCTAATTGGAAAGATATTTACTTTTATTGTTGACTTTTGGAAATTATATACTTTATAGTCATTACCTTCAAGTGATATCTGGTCAAGTGTTTTCCCGGCAAATTGGTGGCATGTTCCTTTGTCAACAGCAATTAGAAGTTTGCTGACCTTTGCCAGTTCCATTGTCTGTTCTTTGAGGCGGTAATATTGATGATGGACATTTAAGGAATGTCCCATGTGGTTTGCCAGCCATTCAATATCATTATTTTTGTTGAGATCCACAACCTGTGAATGAATCATTAAACCTTTGTTCTTATGATTCATGTGATTGATCTTAATTGATCGATTTATAATATTATAAATTCTGTCTGTTTGTAATTAAGTGCTCTGTCAAATAGACCCAAGAGTATATATGTAGTACACAAAATTCCCTTACTGATTTTGTTACTTGCACTGTAATAACTAGCCATTATTTTACATATCATTTCCATATAACATTTTTACAACACAACAAAACACATCAATACCTGTGTGGAAATGAAATTGTATGTGGTATTAATAATTAAATAACTCTCCATAAATTCATTTAAATGTCCATCATAAATACAAATGTCATAAGCATTTACCTGTGATACTGTTGCAACATACTTCCGCATGTTCGTTGAGGTCAAAAGTTCTGGTTTCTGTAGTTCAGCCTTTCTGGTCATAATAGCCAGAGAATCCCATCCTCTAACGTATCCATCTTCAGTGGAAGGTGCTGCAAAAAGGTACTTATTTCGTTCTGAAACTCCAACAGTAGCCCTGGTTGCCACCAAAGTGTCAATGGCTTTTATCATGTCCTCTGTAAGTAGTACTGGAACTTTTCTGTTCTTCTTGCCAACAATCTCCACAAGCTGTAGTCTGAAAATAAAGTCGCACAACATATATTTTGAAACCAATTATTTTATGTTAAAAGGACAATTTGAAATCAGCATAGTACATGAAATACCCTTATGTATTTCCTGGATATATATATCCTATATGCAATATGACATTTTACATAGATGACAAACTTGGAGAACATTTTGGCATAAAAGTAAAACAAAAGTATTACATGCATGTAACAAGAGGCCCAGAGACCCTGTATCGTTCACCTGGATATTTTAGAGACTATAAAACAGAAAACTCAGGAAGACGGATTTTAAAGAATTTCCTGTATTTCCATCATGGGCCCAGCTACTTTGAATGCCTACTTCCCATGGATACCTCCAGTCAAATATTGACCCTGCCCCTCAGCCCCCTGGTGGCCATGGGTCAGCCCCACCATTTGATTACTTTTGCAAAAAAAAAAAAAAAAAAAAATTTGAAGTGATGTTAAGGGAAAGCAACTATATAAATTATCATAATGATTTTTTAAGAAATCAGTCAAAAAATGAAGATTGACCAACAGGCAAAAAATCAAGTACAGTGTACTACAATAAATCAAAAAAATAAAATCAAGCCTTATAATATAGTTACCTGTCCATCAGTTGCTTTTCAATTGGTTGCAATGTAGATACAATTTCTTCATTTTGCGCATCCCTCCAATTCTTTGTTCTTTTCATATATGAGGAAAGAAGCATCTGTCCAGTCTCTCCGCCTCTTCTTTTATTGAATATAGTGACACGACAAAGAGTGACCATGGTGAGATTTCTCCAGACAGTTGGACACTTTTCAGATTCATCCAGGAGTTTTCCAAGTCCAATCATTTGATCCAACAAGAATTTTCTGAATTTTACAACATCCTCTGTTAGTGGAAGTATATGCGGCTCATTGTATTTCTTCTCTGCTATGCTTTGCAGTGCATGTCCACTTACCATCTCCGCCCATTCATTTTCATGTAGGGTTATGTAAGCTTCTGCTTCTTTCCTTCGGATGTCATCATCATCTCTCAGGGCTTGTCCTCGTTTTATTTGCCCCATTTTCTTCAGGGAATGTCCAAGCTTAAGTGCAAGAGATGGTCTACCATACTTTGGGCACCCTCTCTCTGTTGTATCATCTATGTCATCTGCTCTACAAAGACTATACACTCCTTCAACAATAGCATCAAATTTCTTTGGGTTAAGGTAGTCTTCAAATGTTGAGTCAGGCCCGGACTTCTTTCTCAATTGAATCAAAAGTCTTCCAAGTTCTCTGATCTTTTGTCGTACCTGGGCATTTCGAGACTTTCCAATCTTTTTCAGCATTGTTGATCCCAGCAATAAAACTGTCTTATCAGATTTCACAGCATCCAGCACTTCATCATTCTTCATCCCTGCAAGCACCAATTTAGAGAATTCTTCATCAGCTCCTGGAAGGGCAGTAGATGAATGCAAGAGAAGTCTAGCAGAGTTTTTTAACTTCTCTTTGGCCTTTTCTTCATCTTTTGTCTCAGTTTTGTCTACTTTCAATGGACAGTCTTTGGCATGTCTCCATAGGTCAAGAGCACTATAAAACCCTAAACAATGAGGACATGGTAAAAATTCTTCAGGTTCTTTCCCACATTTAGGGCGCCTATCTACTATCAGGTATCCATCTTTTTCAGTAATTACTTTCAGGTTATGGTGAAAATTTCCTTTATTTCTTAATTTCTTCCACAAAATCTGCCTTTCACTTCCCTTTTTTGGTTTAGACAGAATCTCTGCTACATCTCTTTCTTTAGAATGTTTATTCTCAAGATGATCAGATATTTTAGAAAAGGTCTTCTGACAAAAGAAGCATGCATGACGTTTATCATATATTCTCTTCCCATCTTCTGTTTTCAAAACAGGCAAAACTTTGTGTTTAGACACAAGATCAGGATCTGTAGTCTCAGAGAGTGAATCTGTAAGTGGTTGGTCCTCTGTGAGCTGGTTGTCCATTGTAGCCTGAGACAGTGGACCTGTAAGTGGTTGGTCATCTGTGAGTTGGTTGCCCATTGTAGCCTGAGAGAGTAAATCTGTAAGTGGTTGGTCGTCTGTGGGTTGGTTGTCCATTGTAGCCTGAGACAGTGGACTTGAAAGTGGTTGATCATATGTGAGTTGGTTGCCCATTGAAGCCTGAGACAGTGTACCTGTAAGTGGTTGGTCGTCTGTGAGTTGGTTGTCTATTGTAGCCTGAGACAGTGAATCTGTAAGTGGTTGGTCGTCTGTGAGTTGGTTGCCCATTGAAGCCTGAGAGAGTAAATCTGTAAGTGGTTGGTCCTCTGTGAGTTGGTTGCCCATTGTAGCCTGAGACAGTGGACTTGAAAGTGGTTGGTCATATGTGAGTTGGTAGTCCATTGCTATTGGAATTGTTGGAGACATTTTACATTGTGCAGCTGCAGCAACAGCTACAACTCCATCTAATTCCTCCAAGATCATCCTTGGCTTCTTCCTAGTAAAAACAAATATGGATATTATAATTAACAGGTTATTAGGACAATAATGAAAGAAATTAACAATGTTTTGTCAATCTGTGAATGAGGCAGAATTTGACAACCAACTCATAGTCCAGTCTTTAGCCCTTGCTTTGAGGCTGAAGATTTTGCTTGCATTAGTTACAAAATCATTATGATAATTTAGTACATGTACCACTTGTTAACCAGAAAATATGAAGCTAACAGAAGATTGCAAAAACAAGCCTTACCTGGTATGATTACATCAATGACTGACTTACTGACTCTGATGGAAGGGGGCAATTGAATGGGCCTTAATGTGGGAGAAAACTGGAGTGCCCGTGAAAAACTTTGGTTCTGAGATAACCTAAAAGTCTTCAATCAATACAGAAATACACTTGCACCTGTTTGTGCAGTTTGTAAGTGACATTTACTTGTTTCTCATATATTTCAAGTTTCCATTTTATAGCAGTAAAGGTATATTTCCAGTTCAAATTTGCAAAAATGTCAAATTAGAATCCTGTTAATGGAAACGAAACAATATATTATGATTATATGTATGCCAAGTTTTAAAGAGATCAGTTCAAAAATGAAGGATGACCTCCCGACACGTATAAAAATCCCCAGGTGATTTTAAAATAATGCTACAACTATAATCCAGTTTTGTCTCCTTGATGTGTATGATTCTAAACAAGAGACCCCAGAGGGATCTTGGCACCCACCATTTAACTTGTGTCTACTTTTCCCTTCCTTCCCCTCTTCTTCTTAATCACTTGAAAAGAAGTGAAACAAAAATGACCTATTAAGACTTTTCTGAGAAGTACTTATAATGAATTTCAACTGTAAAAAAATCTTTAATTCAGATTTGTCTCTGCAATTTGATACATATCAGACACAAAAACAAGTGGAATGCTTATATGCAGATCGAGAAATATTCATTTGGAACTAGCAAATCTGTCAGGATCACAGATCTCTATCTGTTGGCCATTTTATTTACCTGAAAATTAATTGGAATTACAAGGGGCCAAGAGGAGCCATATAAAGTTTGAGAAATATCCCTCTGGTACTTTTAGCAAACTTCAAATATCAACATGCAATTTTTGTTTAAAACTTCAAAGGACACAACTAATTATAAGGCAAAGCAACTCCTGAGCAGCCTACCTGTCAGGTTTGAGAAATATTCCTCTAGTACTTTTCAAGAAATAGTGATATAAACAAAATTCAAAAGTCAATATGAAAGACAGCTGCCTGTTCACAATCTTGTTTCTCTGACCAGTCTCAAAATTGCTCTGGTACAACTATTAAAGAACCAAGGGCAACCTACATGTGAAGTTTGAAAAATATTGCTCCAGCACTTTTCAAGAAATAGCAATAAAATGTTTACGGCCAGACAGATAGACGACTGACCACAGGCCCAGGGCGATTTTAATAGCCCACAATTTGATGATGGTGGGCTAATAGAAAGTTGGGATTGCTTTCAAATTACAGATTAACAGAATATGGTCAACATTTAAAACATCTTACGCTGGAGTTCATACCTCTTTATATCAATTTCACTGTCTGAATCGGATTGCAAATCAGAATCTACCATGGAACTATGTCCTGAAATAAACATAAGAAAGTATCAATTCAGTGAATATATACATAACATATTATAAAAAACTATCGAATTACTGATGTACATCATTTTTTAAAAACAATATGGACTGTTTGTAAGTGTTTTTGTTTTGAACTTTTATACAAAGGCTTTTGCAGCTAAAATGATAAATGTTAACTCTGTACAACATTATTTTATCATGGATCCTGTTCTCATGAAATTGACATTTAAAATACAGATATTTATATTTTACAAACTGTAATAGTTATACCATTGTTACTTTCATGGGGATACAATATTTACATACCTCTTGTCTGAAACTGGACACCCCTGAATGAATAAAAAATGATAGGAATTTTATTGCAGATAGTTTATTTCTTGTACACATGTAGCAAAATTTAATTCCTTAATGTGAATCATCACCAACTTTAATTCATTAAAGTCGTATCATCAGTTCAAATGGAGGAAAATTAATGCTGTCATCTTCAAGAAGACAATAATTACTCAAGTATGAGAAAAAAAACAAAGGGAGAGACAACTTCATATCATGGTTATAATGTATACCAAGTTTCAAAGAAATCAGTAAAATATGTAGGAGAATTTTGCGAGACAAACTAAGGTTTACTCCAGTTGGATAGACAATGCCATGTATACCATAATACTCCAATCACAGATGACGGGCGTATAAAAATAGGTCACATTTATTTATACAGTATTTACATTGCCACTACATGCACACTGCCTATTAATAGTGTATCTTCTGAGCCCAATGTATGTTATTTATGTGTAACAACATAGGGCTCCCTATGACGTCAATTATCTATGACGTCATAATTGCAACGTTGGAAATCATAATACTCGATTGTCAGCTGGTGGCTGTTCTCTGTCTGGATTTACACAGACATTAAATGGTGTCTTAAACTAATATTGTATCTTTATATTCAAACCAACTGCAATTTTCATACACTAAAATGTAAATCTCTTGTTTAATACCTAAATAGGAAAAGAAATAAAAATGATAAAGTATTGGTTATCATATTTTTGACATGCATTGGTGTGGTACATACATTGGGCTACCTACATATTTAATGGTGTGCATCGTTAGTGCACCATGTTGAATATGTAGGTAGCCCAATGAATGTATGTTACACACCAATGCATGTCAAAAATATGATAACCAATACTTTATCATTTTAATTTCTTTTCCTATTTATGTATTAAACAAGAGATCCCAGACGGATCTTGGCACCCATGCAGATAAAACTCAAGATGGCCGTCTATCGGCCAAAATACAGTATGCACAACTGGGGACCAGGGGAAACCTACATATGAAATTTGAAAACGATCCCTTCAATACTTTCTGAGAAATAGTGGTAACATTCTTCAATTGTCAAAATCCAAGATGGCCACCTGTCGGCAATGTTGTTTTCCGATTGGTCCCAAAATACAATATGCATAACTTTATTAAGGGCTCAGGACGAACCTACATGAAATTTGAGAAAGATCCCTTCTTTACAATTCGAGATCTAACAGTAACAAGATTTTTTTACGGACGCACGGAAGGTTGAACGGTGAGAATATGGACCATGGACAAAAGGCCGTTTGAATAGCCCACCATCTGATGATGATGGCCTAGCTAACAAATGAGCATCAGCTAGATTACTTACCATGAGCATAGGCCACACAGCAGACGCTACTGTACCACTGTCTGAATCCTCTACAGCATCCTCATATGTTTTTTTATCTGTTGAGAAGATTTCCTTTAAAGGTTAAAACTGTGCATACATGATAACATTTTCATAAAATATTACACTGAATAAAGTATACATCTTGCATGAGGACCTTACTGATGTTTCTATTACATTTCCTTGACTCCATATACTTTGAGCACCTTTAAATACACTACATCTCATTAAAAAGGAATTTTAACATCTAAATTTGCATTTATGAGAAACTTATCAAATTGTGACCCTTTTTTTTCCAGATCCAGAAATAAAAGTTGCAATCATGTTATTGTAGTGCCATAATGAATCTTCAAATATACCAAATCTCCTCAAAATCATTTACAATTCAGTACCAGACTGGAGTATGTCAAGGCACTCCCAAGGTATACGTAGTAAACATGAAAAATGTTTGCCTGTAACTTGTCCCATCACTAAACAGATTTTACCATGATATAATAATTGTTATACTATCTCAAAATTCTTTATCCTTAAGACAAAATGGAAATTTATAGTAATTAAATTAAGATTTAAAAAATGAATACCAGTTGAAGTAAAGTTGGCAGGCTCCAAATCAGTGTTATATTCTGTTTTGTTCGTATTAACATCAAGCAGACTGCTACAACACTTATTTGTATCCACATCTTTGTCAAATTGTCCTTTGTGCTCCACCTGGAAACATTTAGTTGTTTCTATTCAGAGGTTTGTATTAATCACCTATTCCTGACTCCTTCTATCTTTAAAATAATTCATTTTCTTTTTCTTAATTTACTTGAACATAAAAAAAAGAAATAAAAATGAATTTAACAAATATTCTTTACATGCAACACTATTATAAATTTAAATATTCTTCCCTTTCTCATGTCAGCATATCAGAGAGGAATTATGTGTAGTGAACCGAGTATATATATATAGGGATCTAAACGTTTTTTTTCCACTCTAGTAAATGTGTTGCCATGCTGGAATGTCTTCGGTCAAGTGTAGAGTTGGGTACAACCATATGT
>JAUMHH010188118.1:0-11777 GCA_032359455.1 Chlamys rubida
CGTTGCTGACAACGTAGATCACAACATTAATACCATCGACGGAAACAATACCTTTCATGGCATGGGAATAATCTCGTAGTTGAGTTTTAACTCAAAAGAAAGTAATGGAAAGAAAGCAAGGAAAATATGCTTAAGGGTATGTATCACAGATTGACCTAAATAGAAAAATGTCATGTGGTACAGTTGCATGTTTACTTTGTTTGGCATTGCTCCCTAGTATGTGCTACTTGACTGTGTATAGTGTATGTCTGGTAATAATTTTAATAAAAAGTGATTGACTCTGCTAGTGGACTATACGTCCCAGATTATATTTGTGTCTTGTAACTTCAATTTATTCTGGCACAGTTTACTTGAAATTCTAATTGAGAATACATTATATAGTGCAGCTGAAGAATTAAAATTCCTTACTTTACAAACAGTTTTATAAGCATCACTTTCCCATTCGTGGTATTTCTTCGTAGATACAAATGTATGTTCGGAACATTTTAGAGTTCGAATGAGTGAACTTGTTCCCTATAGTTAATGAGTGGTTGATCAAACAATATAGAAAATACATTTTAAAGTCCCTAAAAATGTTTTAGTAATCATCATTGTACTTATCATTATCAATTTGTTTAGAAATATAAACATATATAAATAAATGCGACTCATTTATATTTTCATTAATTATCAGATATCTAAGGCTTGTCGTACAGAGCTGGATAATATCCGGTCGTCCACAACTCTGACATTTTCCTAAAACAATATCGCTTCAAATTTTGTATGTCGTGGGTTATAAATCTACAGTATCCTGGTTATTCGTAGGTCGTACCTAGCTTTCCATTACACAATCGATACGTTAGTTTGTGTTTCACACTGTGAACCTTTACACCGTAATTTGACTTTTGATATGGACTCTTTGACTGGAGTACTATTGTGTACTCAAACAATACCGTAACAGTCCCATACTCGTATCTTGATACGATTTCCCACAAACCTTTTGTTACTTTGCCCACACTAACAAAATCATGACTATTTAGAATGGCCACTTTGTCATGACGGGTACTTTTCAAAATTGTTGTAAGCTTGAAGACACACCTAGATTGCCGAAGAGACAATGTATATTGGTGGTGATATTTGTCGACTGTGTCTGGCCGTCACACTACTGTCATCGCGTTCCTATTCACCAGTTTGTTTTATAATTACAGAAAACGACGACGCAGCTTTGGAAGACTCCAGAATGTGTAAGACAAAACGATCGGATATTAATCGCCAGAAAGTTGATTTTAGGCAACAGAACATGCGTTTACGTAGCGTTATGTGTATGTTCTGCATGTGGAGACCTGGTGTAACTCTCAGTGTGTGTGATACCCTTTGCCCAGCTGTTCGACACTCCAAGGGTTAATGGATATGAGATAGGTAGAGTAAACAGAAACACGGACATAGAACAAACAACACACGAATATGTGTATTCACAGAAAAAGTGGAAACAAAATGAAACTCAAAGTAAAATAAAGCTGAAATTGTATGTTTAGATACAAATTCACAAAACATTTGAATTAACGATCTGGTAGGAATGATTTACATAATTAAGCATGTTCTTGATCTTTCTTATTTTTTGGTTTGAATTATGATTTTGCCTTTTCTGTTTTAGTAAAAAAAAAAGTAAGGATCCCCGCGCCACGGGCGGACAAAACACTAAATATTACACTTTTAAAACGTCTTCGTACGTACAGTAACCTCCCCTTAACTTGATCGAAGCTCTGAAAGTTAATCCAGAAGTAATGAATGTTTCTTATTTTCCGGTTTTGACAGTGGTACGAGGAGCCACAACAGCACTAGTCAGCATACTACACAGAGACATAGGCCTGTTGTCGGAAACATGTATTATTACCACCGTATCATGTCTTATACCTACCATATCGTGCCGTATACCATATTATGTGTAATAACCATTATAACATATACTTCACTGTATATATGTATACCCACGTAAAAACTAACGAAATGCTCATGTCCATTGTATAGTTGGGACACCTACAAATGCGTAGGTGGTATTTCGTGAAAGGAGTGGCATTTGGCCTTTCATTTAACTCCAATTAGTCCAGATGAATTCTTGTTTTATTTTCCAAAGTACGATTACAATGTTGTCGCTAAACATGAGAGGTATTTTTGATTACTTCAAATTTTAAAATGATTGACCAACATGCACAAAGTAGGTATCAAATGGTCAGGTCGGTGTTCCCCAGACAAACAATATATATACTGTATGAAAGTATCAATTCAATTCATAGAAGGGCAGCGAGGACTACAGAAAGGACATGTTCCAGTGGACCGCAGTAGTTGCGACAGCCTATCCGCATCTGAGGAGTTGTCCTACCTTAGAGCGTGACCTGAAATGGGCAGGACTTTTGAATCTCCGAGGGCCCAGTAAGCTGGCGCTTACCCCCTCAAGTCGACCGAACACAGACAATAGTCAGTGAAGTGTAGACTATAAACTCGTAACCAACCAACCAACCATCAATTCAATTATTTAAAAAAGAAAAAAAAGTACCAAAAACACCATTCATTTTTTTGTTAATTCCATACGAAGCACAACTATGTGTGTAAGATATCAATACCAATCCGTGTCATACAAAATAATGAAATTATCATCGGTTTCATTGAAATTTGAAATTAACACATGCGGAAAATATCATTAAGGCTGTTCGATATCTTTGATGGATACAACAGCAAATATATAACATTGTTCCGTCTTTGGGCGTAAGCTACAAACAGACATTATTTTACCTAAACAACATGACCAGTTCATTGGAATTCTCATTTATACCAATTAAACTATTGGTTAAACATTATTAGCATCCATATAATTAATCGTTGGGGGGAACACCACGTGCTGTACATTGATATGGTTACAGTGCTGCTTTGTGAACTTATTTATGAAGCGATGATTATGTAATATTAAATAATTATCAATATTGAAATCAATTATAGCAGAATATTATTAAAGACAACATTTACTTGCAATCTTTGAAAAGGTACTTGGGATATAAGAGCAGCTCTTCCGGAGAGGAACATTTGAAGCATCACGTATAGCGTATAGTGTTGGCTTTGTTGTAAATGTAGTCTGTTTGTCGAGTAGGTCTTTTATATATCAATATGCTTTTTGATTGGGAGATACACTTCTACAATAAAATGAGACAAAAGATTAACATTTTAGCATGTCTTCCTGTGAATGTGATTGATGCAGCGGCTAGGACGGATTCTCGAACGAGCCGTTTCAACGAATGAAGATGATCGGAAAGTTGAACGGTGGGAAACGTCAATGATCACGTTAGATTACAATGTGGACGGGCTCAAGATGGTCGTTTGAATCAATAGCACTTATGTTAACCTCGCCATTCGTCCTGATTTAATGGGGAAATTTAACAACGTAAATGGTCTCAAAATACGCGGGATGAAATGTCTCTTCCTTCTCTCTCAAGGAACAGACGGGCACCTAAATCGTACAATATCTCCACCATATTTAAGATCAAATCCATACTTCAATCTGCCCTATAGCAGTCTTAGGATTGAAGTTGGTTTGCGTTTGGTTTTATTTTGTTGAACGTCCTATTAACAGGTAAGGTCATTTAAGGACGTGCCTCCATGTGTGTTGTGTATGCGTGCATATGTTTATGTTTGGCGGAGGCAGGGGGTGTTGGTGTACTTATGCTTGATAGCGCGGATCTGATGCCGACTTTATAGTGCTATCTCACTGAATTACCATACCACTTACAACGAGTAAACTAGTTGTTGCCATTTCCCTACATATTGAACGTTAAGCAGGGAATAACAACTATCATTAGTTGTCTTTTACGATACATGCCGTCGGTTACCGCAAGTGTATTCTTTTCTCGATCCCCTTTCTGCAGGGATGAGGATTTAAATAAGAAATTTAGACTTAATTTTTTTTGCGTGATCCAAAATCTTAGTTTTTTTATAGATTTAAGTAAAAAAAAACTTAATTTTAAGTCCAAACTTAAAGTACATATGTAAAGTATGTTGGCCATGTTCTAAATGACGATTGAGGTAAGCTGATTGTGCAGAAGATAACATAGTGCTTGAGTTGATGTTCAGAGGGGTATGGATGAACGCAGCCATCAATAATCATTTTGCTATTTAAAGATTAAAAAACGTCAATATAACGGATAAAGTTGCATGTGTCCGAGTGCTGTTCACTTTAAATCAATTCCATATTCCTTTTACTGATAATGAAAACACTGATATAATCTTATCTACCTAACACGTTCGTTTCAGCTCCAATGTTCACCAAAAGTGCAATCACAATATTAAAGGTATCTTTGATTAAGAATCGGTTCCTGGAACAAAACATTTACGTACGTATATTTGATCAATTAACTGGTATAAAAAGACTAGCGATTACATTCAGTGATGTTCGTTGTCAGTGTTCGTCATTTGATTATTGTTTTATAAATATTTATAACTACAGGAAAGCTTGATATCTTTCTGCCACTTTGTTACATCAAAGAGAGGTCATCAATAGGATGATATATATCAAAACGGGGAACTATCCTTCCTGTCTATTTTAATTTAATCCGACGCATTTAATGCTTTTAATGTATTGCAATTTATAATTTACAATAACGCGCTGTTTTTAGTTTCTATATTTAGCAACTCTTACTGTACAAATAACAGCTACTAGGCTAGTGGAATATATCCCCGGTGCGAGGTGTATTTCAAATCATGAAAACCCTTTTTTTAGAGGACGGCGTTCAACAAGATTTACCGAGTACCCAATAATACTCTAGAATGCATAGCTGAATTAAAAAAAGAATAACTCTTTGCAGGAGTATCGTCCTTTATTGGAACGCTGTGCGTTATCTTGGTTTTATCCACATATTTAGTTTGCAGTAGTTTGATTGTGCTCGTATATTAAGTGACCTAGTTTACAATGTAACGTGACGTATATTAAGTAACCTAGTGTACAATGTAACGTGACGTATATTAAGTGACCTAGTGTACAATGTAACGTTACGTATATTAAGTGACCTAGTGTACAATGTAACGTTACGTATATTAAGTGACCTAGTGTACAATGTAACGTGACGTATATTAAGTGACCTAGTGTACAATGTAACGTTACGTATTTTCATGTTTCATTATATGCGTTGTCGTCATTTTTCTGTTTGTATGTTGTAATAGCAAATATATATAATGGAAGGCGCACCAACATGTACATTTTCATATCCTGAAGAAAAGCCGGAGATAACAAATGATATGACTGCCTTTTTAGGATGGAAGGGAACGGATCAATCCGTGGTATACATATGACCATATACAACCCCCTTTTTTACTTAAAGCTGTATACGTCGCTATTGTACAGTTTTATATTTGTATCCGATATTCATTCATAGAGTCCATACCGTAATAGCGCGTCGTTTGCAATTGTATGTGTAGGTTTATAATACCAAAGTGTCAAATGTGTAACATTTTGGCAATAAACGTGGAACTCGTTTGGTTATGATGATGGATATAACGGAAAATTGTCATGAAACTCATTTGGTGTCGATAACTTATCTATAATTCATCGGCCGTCAAAGCCTGTGAACGATCGCATGGATCCAATATAATAGCTGAATGTAATACAACAATGAAATGTTTCGTAGTGTACCGCTTAAATAAGTCCACCTCTTCATTCTGTGAAAATCTACCATCAATGTATTCAAAATCATCACTACAATCCTTCAAAATCTGTAGTATAAATGTATTTAAAATCAAGTCTTCAGTCTTTCAGGAAATCTATCAACAATTTAACGTTAAAACCATCTCTGGAATCCTCCAGAAAATTTACCATGAGTACATTCAAAATAAATTTGACATCATCATTTGCAGAATATTTGCTCGTTACGTCATAGTCATTGACAAAACGAAATGAACTAGTCGTTCCAGTCCCGCTATACATCAAATTCATTTTTACCCAACTTTGAGATTCACATTCCAACCTGTGTTCAAAGCCGGGAATGCTGACAAAGTGAGAATGAACAATTTTGTCTTAAACTTTCTTCACGAGTTAGGGATTTAGATAATTGATTAATAGTCATGACATTTCCCCCATTTAAACATGATAAGTGCAATTCATATGCGAAATGAACTAGTCGTCTAAGTCCCGCGAGATATTAATAAATTTGTGTTCCTATTTTTTTTTTACCTCAGCAACAGATTCCACATTCCAACCTGTTTCAAAGCCGGGAATACTGATAAAATATGTATGACTAACCCCATACACAGTGAGAATGAACAATTGTGTCTTAAACGTTTTTCACACCGCAGGGATTTAGCCCTAGTAAACTGACTAATAGCCACGACGCTTCCGCATTATCGCATTTTAACAAATTACAGGCAAATACGGGAAATTCGATTATGTTGTGATGATCTAGCGAAATTTTTAAAGGGCAAAAAGAGCTAGCTTAAATCTACCGCTAACATTTACATTCATAGTATACAGTCCACCCAAAGAAAGATATATCAAATGAAAAATATATTGTCAAAAGAAGACGATACAATGTATTACAATGTTTGCTTAATTAGAAAAAAAGCAAAATATAAATGCATTATACATGTACTTTTCTTCATTTTCAAACTGGTAACAATGATTTTAAATTGTATTC
Source organism: Chlamys rubida (assembly GCA_032359455.1). NCBI lineage: Eukaryota > Metazoa > Mollusca > Bivalvia > Pectinida > Pectinidae > Chlamys > Chlamys rubida. The sequence continues at coordinate 6,651 of JAUMHH010188118.1, forward strand.
AGAATGCGAGGATATTTTGTTCTCGTCTTTGCGAGAAACTATCTACGAGGACTTTGTTTTGTAAGAGCAGTCCTCCGATTAATAAAAATGATATTGTATTCGTAATTGTCAACCTTTACAAATAACTACATTTGTGTATATCTATGACCAATGTACAATTAAATCTTCGTGATGAGAAAGTAATATCATCATTATCATTGGCCTGGTTTTCATTGTAATGAACAGCACCACAAAATATGTGTGTGGTACTAGTGGGTGGGGGACACTCAAATTCTAAAATTAATTGGATCACTTTATATACAATGTGTTTATTTAGTATCCCATAGGATGGCCACTTCCTCCTATTACTTATGTAAATTGAAATGAAGCCTACACTATTTTACAAAATGCCTACACCTATAAAATGTTTATAAATGTGGTGTAATTCATTGCAGACTGGGATACCGCACAGTGGCTGTCATCAATATCAGGATAGGAGTTACTAAGCTGTCTGTAGTAGGATTACGGAAATATGCCTCACTGGACGGCACTCTGGGTGATACTGGCAGTAGCTCTGTTAGTAGACCAATCGAGCGGTAAGCATTCATATTCATGGTTTAACTATTAATGTTTACTTTTTGATACTAATAATGCTAAGAAAGACAAATAAGATTGTGTAAGCATACACACCTCTTCGTGAAGGGAACGTGGTGCTTGATAATATCCTTTAGTTTACATATTGCCGCTTTAATACCTTTATGCTGAATATCCCAATTTTCCGTAATGCTGTTAATGTCAGTGAATCCATAAGGACAGGACCCAAAACGGGGCACTTTTGCGAAATTGGTATGCGAAACACAGAAGTATGTTTAATGTTAGTTGTGTTACTAAATGTACATACATGGATCTCGTATGCCAATTTAACTGTGTAGTACAGAGGTAAAGAGAGGTTGTATGCCATGAAATGCGTTTCATGTGTATTTTATTTTTAGAAACTTATGTCATGCCCAAAACGAATTCTAGTTTAAAGAAAAATACATATTTTATCATCTCTTGAATCTATTATGTTTTGAAAAATATATTATGTTCTACTGATATTGATCGTTTATTATTTGCGGATATTACCCAAACGTCCAAGTGTCCATTTCAAGGAACATGTTCCTATGTAAAAGACTGTTTTGGACCCACGCACAAAATATATCAACTTGTAATAGAGAAGAACAAAATATAGTTTATATTTATGAAAAGTCAGCAAGCTTTCTTTGAGTTTATAATATAAATTTATGATACAAAAATATCTCGTGTTTGGTTCATGAAGTTAGTTTTATCACTTAACAAACGTGACATTTTACTATACATTGGAAACAGATCCCTATTTACTGAGATGTCAGTCATACCATTTGCATTCAGTGTGTTCTGTAGCGTATGACTGATGTATTTCAAGTGTGGTCTCAATGTCTCACTGTACCCAGAGAACATGTTAATGGGGGGAAATGGTCGGTGGGAAAGTTGGACGATCCCCGTCAATTTGCCAATCATGTCTGTGTCTGGTTTCTTGTTTTTATTTGACAGCGTTTTAGTTCATTGGCATTACGACAAACAGTTATCCCCTTCCATCGACGTGGGAGGGATTGCATTTATAGATTTGATGAAAGGTTCTACAAGTCTTGGTAGTTATTAGAATCCTTCGAAGTAATTTGTGTTTCTTGGTTTAAGAATAATGTTTTTGAAGTAATTTACAATTGTACGTCTCAGAATGATAACGTGAATGTTTATGGTCACTATTTTCATCGCTCTGGTGACATTTTTCAAGATATCAAGGTCGCTGTTACTATTTTTAGGAAATATTTGTCCTTACCCCTGCGACGTATCTTTTTAACTGATGAAAGTTTTTAAAGAGTGCTTCTGCAATACCTCAAAAGGTCAAAGTCACTGACAAGCATAATTAAAAAATCTAAATCGTCTCTGCAATGACACAATGTCTACAGATATCCTTGAATTTCCATAAGTGTAATGATTTGTACTGATTTTGATGAGTTGTTAAAAATATTTCTCTTTGCAGCTGCTGGTTTTGGTGTGGGAGCAATCAAGGCGGGTGAAACAAATGTAATGTGCAGAACTTCACGTTCCGCATCAAACAGAGAATTAGGTCAGCTGAAAAGGACAAATTTGCTTCTTAGGAAAGTTGTGTGTTTTCTATGCAATCCGCCGGAGATGATATTATGTGAACTCATGTGTAAGCATCATTACTCGGATTTCTGATATTCCTGTAAACACCTGTCAATACCAAGATAACTGTCTTTTCAGTATCAATGAAAATGCATTTGTGGCTGAAGGTTTAACCAAGCTATAACCAAGACAAGCTGCAGTCAAATAAGTCCATCCTCAAGATATATTACCAAATGTGACCAGTACTTGTCAAGATAATTATGTTTGGTCATTGTGAGGAAACGTTTTCTCAAAAATGTGTTTCTGAAGATGTGACCAAGTATCGCTAACGCCAACATCCCTCAACATCTGTGACCTAAATTCGTTTTGGGTCAGACTGACTTTATATGTGTCAAAGACATTACAACGGCGAAGTATCATCATCAATGGCAAGACATCAAATTTTAGAAATCATAGTACGAAATGTTCCAATGATATATTTTCTTAATATTTGTTTTTATAAAAGCGATCATGATGTCTCGATTGATAAACAAATGGTGTCAAAACTTGCTTCTTATTGACGCTATGTGTCTCTATGTTTGTTGTGATATTTATTTGAAATGAAAGCAATTGTATTAACGTCTTGTTGGTTTTATCTATTATAAAATGAAGAAACATATTTCTGACGGGTAAGTGCACCATTTCTTTTTTTCTGTAAGTTTTATCATACACTGTTATGACGGTTACAATATTTAGTATAGCTATAAAGAAATATATTGCGTTAATATGTTATTGGCTGATTCCCACATAGCGACAACGTCAAATAATATTGAAGTAATATTATAAGTTATAACCTCCAGTTACACAAATAAAAGACTCATTTTGTCTGAGCATTTCTATTGTCATTTATTGATGGTGCATGTACACAGAATGTAAAAGTACAGGTGTGTAGTGATACACAAACACATTAATAAGTTTTACATCAATATTACACAACATACACGTACACATTTATAGATGTATAACGCACATTGTATACAATAATGTTTATTGTCATATGCAATGAATGGGAAGTAACTTAAGGAACGACTAGTTTCATTTAGAGTTACAATGAGTTTACACATTTAACATCATATACAATAGGAGAAGTCAATTCAATCACCGAGACATTTCAAATAGCGTAAAAATACTGATGGCTACGTTAATTTGACCATGTAATCAACATTACGATTCCTATTGTATTACTTTATTAGGAAGCTAGCTTCGGCAACGTTTCTATTTATTACTTAAGAATATATTAATTATTTTATTCATTAATCATATTGATAAATTGGGAAAAAGTCTTGACGGCTTTCTTTATTACATATTCAAGAATCGTGTATCTGGTTGACTTTAATGTGTCACGTATTCGTTTGTTTGCTCACCAATTATTAGGAGTTTGCTATAAAACATAACAGTTGAGTAGTTTAAATTCTAAAGGAAGTATTTTTCTAGGTATTGAACTAGGTTTCGAAGCAATGAATTTGAAACACGGGTTAGCATGCTGTATAGATCGCTAGTGACATTTTGTCGCCCGACTGCGTGAAAGACGCTATCATAAAAACTGTCAGAGAGGAATAATTTGTATCAATGTATCAACAATGCTAATAATCATCGAATGAAGCAGTTTCATTTTTGACAATTAAAGAAGTCTATGCCAAATTAGACATCATTTATCACAAAGTACGTAGTCAGACACCATTTGATGATGTGGACCGGGTCAGCCGCATCTATATGTTGATAACGTTTAAAACGATGGCGAACAATTTGACGACCTCTTAAGATTATGTAGTGATTGCATTTCTATCCCTGGTACCTACTGGCTAAATATCATGACCCTGGGCCTTATGGAACTTGAGAAGAAGATTGTTAAAGCTTTTAACCCATGTTGACATTTGACGCCTGACTATCACTTAATATTGACATTTGACCTCATTACTGTAATTAAGAAAAAGATTTGCACTGCTTGTCTACATAACATACCCAAGTATCATGACTCTAGTCCAAATGGTTCTTAGGATTTTGTTGTTTGAAATTTTTAACATATTTGACCCTTGTAACCTTAAAAGTAGGTCAAGGTCATTTTAATGAGTAAACTTTATAGCACTCCATCCCAGGTACCTACTGACAAAATATCATGACCGTAGGTCCTCTAGTTCTTCTGAAAAAGTCCTTCAAAAGAAAAAGTTGACAGACGGACGACGGACAGACGTCGGACGCCGCAGTACGGCATACTATACAGCATTATGAATTACTCACCGAGTTCACCCCACGCTTTAGGAAGGACGAGGGTACATAAAGAGCTCTTTGGGGCCCCACACTCCAGTAACGTCCAACCATGTGGCCATTCACAAAGGCCATCCCCTTCTGCCAGCCCTACAAGTACATATATAGGCAGTCTGTTAAATATTCAGTCACTATACTAATGACATCTCCATCTCCAATCCTTAAAGTATACCTAAAATCTAGAAAATATGCCATGACTTCTTTTCAGTTTTGGTAAGGAATCCCAGATTTATTTTTGAAACCGGTCTATTTTCAAGGCTTTTTTATTTTTTAGAGTATAAGGCATGTGCGGCATATTCTGGAAGCCTTTTAACGGTCTGAGTCATAGTTTCATGTTGCTAAGAATATATTCAAAAAGAATTTAATGTCGGCCTATATTCAAAGCAGGTTTACTCTTGAGATATATTTGACTGCAAGGAACCCCAGGCTTACTTTCAAAGCCGGCTAAGTTCTGTGTATTATTGAGAATTTAGGGTATTCCAAGGAGTCTGAAAAAGATCTAGAGTCCCCATACAAATGATATTCCCTTCTACCAGTCCTACAGTACTAGCACATCCCTTTTCAGACTTTACTTTAATGAGACATGTGATTGAATGTTGTGTTTCCCAATGGATGGGGCTTTGAACTTTTAACCTGACCCTGCTGTACTTACTGCGAGGGATAGAAATGTGTCTG